>PVJD01006253.1:0-101274 GCA_004026545.1 Mormoops blainvillei
AACATAGCTTTCTGGGAAAAGATCTCACTAATCAAGAGAAGAAAAGCAAAATTCAAATTCACAATACTGAAGTAAGAATGGAGAAACTGTCTCAGATTCAGAGGCAATTCTATTTTTCAAGGAAAAAAAAACATGCCTAGAAAGCTTCAGAAGTGAATTCTATTAAACCTTCAAAGGAGAGTCTTATGTCATTTGAACCATTACGGAGTATCCTTTGAAAGCATAATGTGATAAATGCTCAGAGGGAATTCTTAAAACCTTATCAGAGCACTTCAGGAGGAGCATTTTGCTAGTTCTCAGAGTCCGACTATGAAGTCAGCAAACGGACAAGTCAGGATGTTCATCCCAGGTTAACAGGAATTTGAAGGTGAGAGAAGGCTTGGCCATATGAATAGATGAAGAAAATAAATATTCATCAAATGGCACAAGCCTGGAAAAAGTGAAAAAAGGATTAAATGTCAAGACCAGGAATGGAAAATACTCCAGTGACATGGAGTGATGGAGATAAATGGAAAAAATACTTGCGTATGATACTAAATGCTATCGATAAGACCAAGACAGTAGTCCCATCTATGATATCGGTAATTCAACACCTACTCAATATGACTTAGAAATATGATGTGGTCTGTACACTTTGATATAGTTAGTGCTGGGGTTTAAAGGAATATCATGTTTTGTTTTTTTAAGAGAGAGAAAACACATCCAGAGGAAGATCAGGATAATGAGGAGTCACCTGGTGGAATCTGTTGTTTTGCTTATTCCCATTCTTTGAGGAACAGTGTTCATTTCTCCTCAGGGAAGCATCCGCCCCTCCACCATTTTTAGCACATGCTGGGCCTTTAAAGTTGGATCCAGGCACGTCAATCACAATTGTATCTTCCTGGGAAATACTGGCTCTAGTTTTTTGTTTTTAGGCTCATGGTCACCAAATCAAGTTAGGACTTCGGTTGGAACTATTGTGAGAATATTTACTTTCTGCTGGGGACCCACTATGACCATGAAGCCAGCAGAGAGAATATCATAGATAAAAGATGGAGAAGACAGGGTCCTACTGCCATAATGAGAACCTCTGTCCAGTGGTTCTTGAAGTCACTATGAATGTTCCAGTTATGTGTCTCTACAAATGCTCTTTAACTGTTTTGAATTCAGTGTCTCCCTTTCGCCACCGAAAGATTTCTAGCCAGTTCAACCTTATAAACACACCATATGAGAAATGATTAAGGGAACTATTAATTTTGAAGTTGAAATGGCACAGGGAGGTTATTCCTGCTTTGTTTAAACTCTCAAAAACCATTCCATAGGAATCAAGAGTGAGGTAAGAATGGCCTACATCACTAGTATTATTTGCTTTGTCTGGAGGTTTAATTTTTTTTTCTTTTTGCTGATATAATTAATTGTAAACCTAGAAAGTTTAAGAGGTCACGGATAAAAAAATCATTTTAATTTGATAAAGTGCCTGGATGTCAGGTAAATATAAAACATCAACACATTTTCTAGATCAAGCACTAACTAGTTAGAGATGAAAACTGAAAAATCATATTCATAACGTGATAAAAACTTAAAGTGCATTAAACCAAAAAGATATGAAACTTACAGAAAGAAATTTATAAAACTGTATTTAAGAATATCTGTGTAGATATCAATAAGTTGAAAAATATATTATGTCCGGAGATGGAATGACTTAATGTATTAAAATGTCAGTTATTTGAAAATTGCCATATTAATGTAATTTTAATTTGGATACCAAATTTTTGTTAATATTATAAAATGATACTAGTTTTTGCATGAGGGAATACATTTCCTAGAATAACTAAAACTATGAGTTAAGAATAATAGTGAGGAATTACTTGCCTTGCAAGGTATTAAAACATACTGTGAAATCACCATAATCAAAACAATGTGGAATTAATACAAATAAATAAATGGGTTGGGAGGCAGGGAATAAACATTGAGATAAATTGCATTATATATGATGATTGTATATAATACAATGTCAGTAATTAAAGTATAGTTGTTTTTTTCTTTAATAAATGGTGCTGGTACAACTGCCTGTTATCTGGAAAAAAAAATAGAAGCCATTACCTTACACTGTATATTACATTTTAAATAGATTAGAAACTAAATGTAAAAAGAAATAATATAGCTAACATCCTAGGTTATAATTTAAAATGATATGCAATATATCTATCTAGATATTTAAACCACACAAATTACCTAGAAGCCATAAAACTCCATCCTAGCACTGGGTCTTGTCTCAGTCTTATCCTAGCCCTCTGGTGCAGGGCAGGTGAAAGGCAGTCACATAACAGAAGGAGAATTCTCTTGGACCCCAGGAAGGTATCAGGGTATAGTGTGGTCACCACTAATGCCTGCAGAGAATTGCTATAGCCAACAATGAGAAGGCGTTTGGTCCCAAATCTTATCTGGTCTCTGATCATATTTCTTCACTTGTTTCCAGCCCAAAAAAGAATTTCCTGTATCATTATTTATATTGATTATCTCCTGGCCCATCTTATCTACAAATATACCATTTTTCATAAGGAGGAAGGACAAATCAGTGGAAGCAAATGTGCTTCTCAGCAAGGTGACACAGGGTTGCTGTTCCAGTACACAGTCCTGGTAGTTTGGGCAAAGCAGAAGTGGAGGCATCAGAAGGAGAGAGAAAAGAAAGCTCACATGTATTTTTCACCTACTATGTGCAAAATATTTTCAATATCTCACCCAAAAAGAAAAAGAAAAAAGGAAAAAATAGTGTGTCATTATTCTTGTTTTATAAATGAGGAAACTAAGGCTCAGCAAGGTTAAATATTTTGCTCAAGGTCACTGGGGAAAGTTTCCTGATGTATCTATCTCCCTACCTATTTTCTCCTGTCAGCACTCAGCTCTCTCTTTGAGAAACCATTCACTCCAAATCTCAGTCCTTGTGCATCTGGGGTGGGTACATGGCTGAGGTATAGATAATTGCCTTGTTTCATCCCTGGCCAGTGATTGGTAGGGATAAGCCTGGAACTCTGGTCTGTCCTATCAGAGCCCATTTTAAAATTTTGTTAGACTTGTTGAAAACAAAAGTTCTTTTCACTCAGGTAGCTGACTGAGCTGGTAAACTGTACGCCTAGAGCTGCCTGAAGCCGCCCAGTGGACAGAGTCAACTTGAGAACTGAGCTGAAGAGATGAAAGCGTAATCAAGAGCTGGGGCAAGAGACAGTCTTGATTATTTAATTTGAGCCCCTGGGTCCAGCCATACCTGAAGAAAATGCTGTGTTTGGGCTTTGTAGATGCATAAACCAATAATTTCTTGTATGTACTAAAATCATTTTACATGGGGCTAGTCTCCCCTGTAGAGAAAATTGAGTCCCCACAGAGCAAAGAAGTGATAGAGTCAAGATATAAATGCCTTTCTGTCTCCAAAGGTCTAGATCTAGCCACAAGGCCATGCTTCCAGGAAAAACACTACGTATTAGCTGGATGAAAATAGTGCATTTCACAAAAGAATCTGCTGTGATACCTGCCATCTCCTTAGCCTGCTGTGAACACTGCACTGTCTTTTATGAACAGGATTAGGAAAGCGCATTCTGGGAAAGTTGATGGAAGTGAGATTTAAATTGTATTCAGATAAACAATGAAATCAGTTCCCAAGTGTTTGGGTTTATTCAATAGGCACATGGTGCTCAGGCAAAAGAACAAGTTGGAGTGGAACGAACAATGGGTCGTTCAGCTGTGCCATTTTAGGTAAGAGGGTATAGTTCTCTGAGCTTTCATTTTTTTTCTTTTCCTCCAGCAGAGCTTTTGTGAGACAAAAATAAGATCTTGGCTGTTAAAGTGCTTTTATTTTTCTTAATTGCAAAGGGCTCTAATGCAAGGTTATTCAGTGTTGCTGGGGTATTTAAGTACAGTTTAGATTTCCAATGCTATTAATACAACATATAATAGTGAGTTTTCAGATTCAACATTAAAAACAAATAACATATTTAAAGAAATGAATATTGGTTAAAAAGTAAGTAAGTAGGATCACGTTAATTGCATTTACTAACAGAAGAAATTAGCTCAAAGGCAGTACTGGAAAGATAAAAATGGAGACATAAATAAGCACTATACATTATGTTCTCTTTATTTTTTTATTGTATGAAATAGTAAGATATGTAGATAATATAAATAAGATAAAATAGGCAATAAAGAGAATGAGTAAGTTATAATAAGATTGAAAAAGGATTAAAAACACCAAACAAGACTACTCAGAACAAAAATAAAAATGTGATAAAGTACTAATAGGGAAAGGAGGAATGTATTAAAAAGCTAAGAGAGTTAAATAAAATAATGTGCTAAGAGGCATGGAAGGACCTTCCCAAGGTACCTGACACTGACAGCGAGCATTAGTAAGTGCTCATGTGCAAGACTGTGTCCCAGTTATTCTAACAGGAGCCCTTCAAGGTCAGGACCAACACCCCCGTTAGACGAACAAGAGAGCTGAGGTTCTGGGAGGCTGAAGATGCCCCCAAGGTATCACAGCAGGTAACGCGGAGCTTGGAATGGAACCCAGCCTTCCGGTTTCTGCTTTCTCCCTTACTGCCTCTAAAACAGCTGGGCTCCCACTCAGTGCTCCCAAAGGGTGGTTCCTGTCGTGGGTGTCTTTGGGATTTCAAGATGGAATCGATATCCTCCAGGTGTCAGGAAAATGATGGAGCCCAGAATCCACCCCCGTTATTTCAGCAACATCCCCATTTCCCCTTCGGGAAACCCCGCCTACTACACGCTCAGCCCATACACAGCTTGGAACCAGGCATTAGCCAATTAGTTTATCGCTTTCCCTTGCAACAGTGACTGGTTCCAGCGGGGCTGGTGACCCAAGCCTGGCTGATCAGAGCCACCATCTCAGAGTTCCAGGCTTTCTAGTGAGCTCAGGGAGAATTAGATTCATACCCTGCCCCACTGCATCCCAGTTCATCCAGCTTATCTTAAACCAGAGTAGGTTAAGTCACAAGGCAGCAGACCCTTGGCCACCACAGAGGGAGGGCCTGCTTGGGAATGGGCCACCGGAAGCGCAAGGCATCCCCGAGCAGCCGCGGAAGGCACATCCTAGTTCTGAACCCTCAGTCAGACCACACCCGCAGCAAAATGACCTCTGCACCTCACAAGTGCTGGAGCCAGCATACCTGGGCTTCTCTTCCTTACAACCAAAAACTTACAGAGACATCAACTCAAATACCTGTATCCCTATTGTGAGAGGCCCTCTTACCCTGCCCCTCAAAGTCCCATCAAGAGGTACCCCTCGTCTGGCCCATACGTGTCAGTATCGGACCACTGTGGCCCTAACTGGGGGCTCCCAGCCTACTGCAAACTACCTGGATGTTTCCTTTGAAGACTGGATGTGTTGATTATATGCCTAAGAAGATCACAGATTCCTTTTTGTTGTGGGTTTCCGCAGAAAGAGTCAGATAAACCTGGATTCAAATATTAGCTTTGCCACCTATCCTTAGCAAGTTCGTGGTTTCTCCAAACCTCTTTGCCTTGATATGTACTATTTCCTCTACCTGATTACTCTTCCAGCCTTCTTCCATCTTCCTGTTTGCCTGACACTGCCTATCATCCAGATCTGTTTAGATATCACTTCCTCCAGGGAGCCCTCCTTGACTTCTCATCCTAAAGTCCAAATGAGTCTAAAGTCTAAACCTTTCCAGATTCCATTCTTTCCCTGTCTTACCACTTGTCTCACTATTATAAATATCTAGTCCCCCCACCAGAATAGAAGCCCCGTTAGGGCAGGGAGCATACAATAGTATTCACTATCAGATCCTTACATGCACTAGCATAGTGTAAAAGTTTCAATGAATGAACCACTATCTAAACCTTTTCATTTACTCACGAGTAATAGACATAACTGTAGCCAGCCTCATAGGATTGCTTAGAGAGTTAGCTCAGCATGTAGGTAGCCCAGCATATGCCTTGCACATAGTGGGTGCTCAATAAATGTTAATTCCCCTCTCTGTCATTTTAGCCTTTCTAAGAGATTTGTTTCTTATGGAGTCACTTTTCTGCTAATCACTAACTTCATCTCCCTGATTACCATTCATAAAGCTAATAATATTCTCACTGTATCCTCGGGAGACCAGAACAACTCAGGGGTTAATGATAATCTATCTCAGCTTGACAGTAATTCTTGGGTCACAGTCACCACAAAAACCTCTTTTTTTCTTAGTAGCTGTCAACACAGAAATAAAGTGTTTAAAAGTGTAAAATATCATATATAATAAATGGTGCCAGTATAAAACAGCGCCCTTAATATTTCCTTTGTGTAGCTACCTTTTGCATTAATTGAAGCGAGAAGTGCTTGTTGAATACCTACTTAGTATCCTGCTCATAAACACCTGTGCATCCAGTGTTCACTGGCTCAGTGGGTTTAAATTAGTTGGTATCAATGTTATTGATGATACAAGGATTCAGAGCGCATGCTGGGGCTGGAATGAGAAGGGCGGCCCACCAGGTGTCTGTGTCCTCCACAGGCATGGACAAAAGGTTTGGCCGGGGTATGGGGTGAGCTGACTGCAGGGTCTTATACCAAAAGCCACTTGATGGAGATCTTGGCATCACAGTGCTGGAATGGATGGAGACTGGTCCTGCCGCGTGCCTGAGGCAGAGCACAACACTTTTATTGAACACCTATTATATATGAGGCAATGTAAAACACAATGGTTAAGGGCACAGGACCTGCGGTCAGGCAGGGTGGGCTTTGAATCTAGCTCTGCCACTCCCAACATATCCTTGGGCCTCTGACCTGCTGTTTCTTTATTTGTAAAATGGAGATGATAACAGCACCTGGATCATTAGGTTATTGTGAGGATTAAATCCACCTAATTCACTTGGCACAGTGCCAAGTTTTAGATATTATTTTGATCTATGTGTGATATAATATCATCTTCACACTGGTCCTATTGGGTTGGCATTACAATTCTACTAGAAGGCCCTCTGAATTTAGAGACAAGGTATTTAGGTTCAAAAGTTACTTAGAATGGCCAAAATCCAGAACACTGACAACACCAAATGCTGGTGAGGATGTGGAGCACTAGGAGTTCCCTGTCATGCTGGTGGGAATGCAAAATTGTGCAGCAACTTTGGAAGACAGTCTGGCAGTTTCATACAAAAGTAAACATACTTTTACCATATGATCTAACATTTGCACTCCTTGGTATTTACCCAAAGGACTTAAAAACTTATGTCCGCACAAACACCAGCACATGGAGGTTTATAGCAGCTTTATTCATAATTGCCAAAACTTCAAAGCAACCAAGAAGTCCCTCAGTAGGTGATGGATAAATAAACTGTGGTCCACCCAGGCAATGGGCTACTATGCAGTGCTCAAAAGCAATGAGCTATCAGGTCATGAGAAGACATGGAGGACCCTTAAATTCATATGACTAAGTGACAGAAGCCAATCTGAAAAGGCTACTTACTGTATGATTCCAAGTCTATGGCATTCTGGGAAAGACAAAACTACAGAGACAGTAAAAAGGTCAGTGTTTGCCAGGGTGCAGGGTAGGGGATAAGTAGGGGGAGCTCAGAGGATTTTCAGGGCAGTGAACCTACCCTGTATGCTACAGTGGTTGACATGTGTCTATAAATTTGTTCAAACAAATTTATATCGTCCATGGAATATATAACATTGAGAATGAATGTATACTGTGAACCTTCGTTAATTAAAAAAAAAAAAACTTTCCTAGCGATTAAGTAACTGTGTCACCTTAGAACATATACTCAATCTCTGCCGAAGTCCATGTTCTTCTCCATAAAATGGGAAGAAACAACCCAAGAGAGGTCACAATGAGTTTAAATAAGGTCATGCATTAGAAAGCCTCTGGTTCAGCATTGGCGATCAACAAAGTAAGTGTTAGACTCAAGACTAGGAGGCATCCTCAGTCCCTCAGGGCCCTAGCTTGCAGGGGGGAGCCTGTTCTGGGAGGCGCAGGGCCAGTGCTGGCAGAGGGGAGGAAGCTAGCATTGTTTACATTCCTAATTACAGAAACCAAGGCTTCAGCACAGCCAGGTGTCATTCCAACAGACAAGGTTAATAGGATGCGAATAGGCCCAGCTGCTCTCCCACAACAGGCACGGAGCCGGAGCCGAAGTCAGATGAATTAGCCAGCAGCCTGGCTGTGTTGGTCAACGTCAGCTGTAGGAGACATGGGTTAAAATTCAATCTTGCAGATTCTAAGCGTCTCCCATTGCCTTCTCAAGGTTGCCGTAGGTCTGTTCCACAGAAAGGTGCTGTCACAGGGGGCGGGGGCAGGGGGGCGGGCAGGGCCGAGCTGAGTCAGACATTTGGCCGGTGGTTTCAAACATTATTCCCTTCCCCACCCCCACCCCCCAGTGGTGATGTTTAGGAAGAAGCGAGCAGGTGGCTGTTAGAGCACAAGCTTTGGAGTTCACATCCTTGGGCTGGACCCCACCTCTGCCACTTTCAAGTCACGTGGACCAACAGCAAACCATGTACCCATTTAGGAATTGAGTCTCCTCGCTGTAACATGGGAATAGTCCTTCACAGGGTTGCTGAGAGGACAGAGTACTTATTGGTGTGTAGGAAACTAGCTCAATAAATATTAGTGAAAATTGTTAGCAGTATTGCTTTAATGGGCTACCTAGGCAAGTCCTGAGCCCAGGCATCCATCAATTTGTAGTCCGACCCTGCCAGCCGCAGACGCTTTAACCAGACCGACTAACAACCTGTTTCTGATCAATGATTTATGGTTTATGTTTCCCTGTTAATGGGACGTAATTGCCAAGCCTGAGATGGAGGTTCGTGGCAAAACAAACCACCATCTGAAAATTATATCCTGAGTCCCATAAGGGAAGCTGCAGCCACACGCCAGAATGTCTATGACCAGAGGTGAGAGCCACCAGGCCTGGCCTTCGAGGGGCTTGTTCTGCTTGAAGGCGGAGGAGGTGCTCCTTGCCAGTGTATTCTTCTCCATAAAAATTAATGCCATAACAGGCCGCCAAATGGCTTCGGCTAATGTGCTTTCGAATGAGGACTAAATTTTATTCATAAGCATCAGTGTCAGGACTAAAATAACATTTTTATAGACACGATGAGCATAAACGGCAGTGCTGACTCAACCAGGACTGCCACGGAATTGCCTTGTTTCCCTCTCAGTGGCTGCTCAGGCGGCAGGGGATTGGAATCCTGAGAGCTGGGGCTTGGGTCGTGCCTCTGGCCTCTCCTGTATTGTGACCCTGGGGGGCAAATTAACTAAAACCAAATATGAAAATGAACCGCTCCCCAACCTTCAGCCCCAGGGAGATGTTGCCAATGTTACGTTCATCTATTCATTCATCCATAAGGCGAGTTATCCATTCCTGGCTCTGGGGACACGGCTGTTATCCAAACAGAACCAGCCTGTTCTCATGGAACTTGCACTCACTCTCATGGAAGAAGACCGGCAGCAGAAAATGAACAAGTGTGTTAGACGAGGTAACTGTTATTGAGAAATATTAACCGGAAGGAGGAGAAATATTGGGCACACCAATGGGGCTGGGAGGAATGCAGGCAATATTAAATAGGGTGGTCAGAGGCGGCCATACAGAGGTGACCTTTAAATAACCCTGGGGGAGGTGGGTCTGTATAGATCAGAACTTGAGTCAGGAGCCAGGCTCACACCGGAAACATCCAACATATGGTAGTCATCGCTGTTATTGCGTTGTTGTTATTGTTACTGGGAGGATGGTGTGAAAATACGTCTGTGAGAGAGCTTTCCATCTGCCAAGAGCCGTCGGCCCATCGATGGCCTCCTGTGCATAAACATTGGAGCAGACTTTTGACACCCATCCTGCAATCAACGGTGACCCTAAGACGAGTACAGTGGGCAGAAGAAGCTTTACTTGACCCCAGGAAGCCCAGAGTGTCCTGACACACTGTGTTTAACAGTAAGTCCCTACTGCCTTCTACAGTGTCCAGTATGTGGTGGAGACTCAGGTATTTGTGTAATGACCAAAAGAGGCCAGGGGGTGTGAGAGGCAAGCAGAAACCTTGGTTTTCCACTTACTTCCTGAATTCTTGGAAGCCTACCTTGTCAGTTTGGTTCTTGACTTTCTAGAGATTCCTAAAGAGCTGAAAATCCTAGGTTTTTGTCTCCTCTTTCTAGAAACAGAAGACCAAAGTTAAAATCTGGGTTTCCTCACACTTGACACTTTCTAACTAACTGTGTGATGTTGGAAAATGTCACTTACACTTAAGCGTGGATTGTAAGAGTACTTTATGAGTCACAAAACCAGCATGGGGATAGAAATGAGGCTTACATGCAGGTATTTCTGACTTAAAATTCCATGGACTTAGGATGAGGAGAGAGTATGGCTTCGTTAGAAGCACAAGTATAAGCAAGAAAACATAAGATTCCACACAACTCAACCCTGTCTTAGCCATCTAATTGTATTTCTGAAACAGGAAGGTCATGGACTCTGGATTCAGAGAGGAATATTAGACAAGTTACTTACCTTCATCTGCAAAAGGAGAACCCAACTGACTTCACATCACTGAGGGGACTGGAATATAAATATGACACAGGTACAGTGCTGAGCACTTGGGGCATTAATGGCTTTAATTCTGACAGCAAGGTGGTATTATCATCCCCACTTTGCAGAACAGGAGACTGAGCCCCAGAAAGTGAAGGTTTTGATCAATGTCACGTAGCTAGAAAATTCTGATAAAATGCAAGTGGTCTGACTCCAGATATTGTGCTATGAATACCTGCTGTACAGACCCTGTAAAGGAGCTAGATCCCTTGTGGGGACAGAGGAGGTATTTAATCAAGGGATGCGAGCCTTGACGTTTGTGTAAGGCAAACTCGTTTCTTTGTGCCTGTACGTGTGGCTCCTGTTCCCACTTCTGTGCTCCCTGACTCAAGTGTCTTTCCTACGTCTCAACGGGGTATCCTCCACGTTTACTAAGATTAGAGGGCAAGCCAGCTGAGATGGTAATGGGATGACTGGGCTGATCTTAACCTCCAAATATTAATGTGAAGTGCGAGTATTCTTCTTTGTTTCCTTGTTTGCTGTTTTGCTGCCTGACTATATCCCTCACCTCTTCTTCAGGAAACAATCTCCAATTTTCTCTTGAGGGAGCCGTCACATCCAAGTAATCATCCAGGTGGTTTATCAGAAGCTAAACTGCAACCCCAAGTTTCAGGAATAAGATGCCATCCAACCTGGGCCAAGAAATATACCTCAAGATGTTTGCTAAACTTGTATTGGGAAACACACAATTTTTATGCTACGGTGGCCAAGCAGCTAGGGTATAAACACTGGAGTTGCCTGTGATCATTTTTTCACTTACTGAGCAGAGTCTGGATGAGATTCAAGAGTAAAACAAAAGGAAACATATACCCAATGGCACTGTTTGAATTCCTGGATCCAGCCATACCTGAATCTGTTAAATGCTCCAATACATTTTTTCCTAGAGCCATTTTATTTGGGTTATTGTCACTTGCAGTTAAAAGACTCTTAAAGCACACATATTCTGTAAGATTTTAGCCCTGCGGCCTAACCCTTTTGTAATTTTCTGTTACAAAGAATGTATTCTGTTATCCAAGAGATCTACAGGCTCCTTAAGGACAGCAGCAGATCCCATTCCAAGGCACTGAGGGTACTTAATGTCTGATCACATTACTTTAAATAACCTGTTCAGCAGCTTTGGGCCTTTGTGCTTACAGCTTCTTTGGTGTTCTGGACAGAGACAGGGATACTAAGTTCTAGTGCAGGTTTGGCAACTTACCTACTGAATGACCTTGGCCAAGTCCTTTCCCCTCTCCAAGTCTCAGTGTCCTCACATAAACTGGAGAAAATAATAATGCCTAGGACTTTGTGTGTAAAAGTGAAGTGGTAAGGAGAGTCATTTCTTGAGAGGGGTAAGCAGTGTCTTTCACTCCCTCCCCTTTTCCTCGGCCTCTACCTCTGTGCCTATGCACACAGGCAACTGCTGTTCCATGCAAATGAACGAGTGGAAATGAAGCTGTCTGCTTGGGAAGACAATGGAGGCCCACTGGACTGGTTGATGCTCTGCAACAGGAAGAGCACCTACATCACCTACAGCTCTTGTGCAATGAAATGAAAGGATGCTTGAGACAACCATTAGCAAACTGCGCATCGCTACAGGGATGTGAATCAGGGGATAAGCTTTCCTTAGGCCAGCAAGCAGTTACAAATCCTTCTCAAAATTCAAACAAATCCTTGAGTACATGCTTTCCTTCACTGGGCCAATAAACTGCGGCAAAATGCACAAAAATTCATGGAGCACCTCCGAAGTGTTGGACTCTACACTAAACACTCCACACAAATCTCTCAATATCACAATTCATTCAGAAGACATGTACTGAGTCCTGGCTCTAGGTTTCTTACTGCGGGGAGGACGCTGAAGGAATGGCCCCAGAAGCTCAGACTAGGGAAGGAAAACAACGTGTATGATGCTGAATGGAGCCCCATGTGGCACACACTGCCAGCTTGCCCTGCCCCACAGACCAGCCAGAACCAGCGACTGCCGGGAGTTGATGTGCAAACACCCAGCACTCTGGCCTCTTGGGTGGGATTCCCTTAAGGACCAAGTTGTATAATGGGCTCCCAGATTCCCCAGTGGGATTAAGAACCCACAGAGCTAACTGACCCATTACGGGATGGTTTCCCTGTTTCCTCTCCCTTCACTACTCCCTTAACGCTATC
The DNA here is from genome assembly GCA_004026545.1 of Mormoops blainvillei. NCBI lineage: Eukaryota > Metazoa > Chordata > Mammalia > Chiroptera > Mormoopidae > Mormoops > Mormoops blainvillei. Next base: position 12,697 of record PVJD01006253.1, read on the forward strand.
TCCTGAAGTCAGATTCCAAATACAGTATTTGCACATGAGCTGTCATCTTAGGGTCAGCTTTTGGGACAACCCAAGCTAAGACGTCTAGCCTGCTTTAATAGATGAAGAAACTGAGGCTAAAGGTCACATGGGTGCATCTCCCAAGCAACTGGATACCGAGGTTCACACCAGGTCATGTAACGGCATGCACACCCAGAGAACCCCGGTGGCAGTTCCAGATGAGAGGATCTCATCTGGGATTCCCCACCATCGGCTCAGATGTTGGCAGGCACTGCTCATTTCCCTCCAGAAGATGAAACACCAAGCTGCAGTAAGTGGTGAGTACAGCACTTTGCTCATCTTTATTAATATGCATTGAGATTCATTAAGGGCCAAGTGCTGACCCATGTCATGCAATAAATATTAACTCAGGACAATGACATGGATCGTAACCTCAGATGCCTAGCTGTGAACACGGTGGCAGATACTTATCCTCAGATCCAACAGCTGAAAAAAGCAACACAAAGGATTATGAGAATGGGGGTTAAAAAGAAAGAGGGCTAGAACACCAGAGGGTGTCTCCCTAACTCACCCTTGTCTTCTCTCTGCAGTTTCAGCCCCACCTGACCTCTGGGTCATTCTTGACAAACCTCGTGTCCACCCACCACTGTCTGTGGGACAAGTCTGCTGCTGTGGCTGCAGCCTCTACAATGGCCCCAGCGATGCTGCCTCCTGATAATCATGCCATGTGAAGCCTGCCCCCCCACTCGGAATGTGGACTCTACTCCCTGCTCACTCTGACAGAACATAACAGAGTGACGCAGGGCTCTCTGAGATGAGGATGTGTGGTCCTCACTTCCCCTTTTGCTCACTCTGGTGCTTTTACTTGCTCACTCTGAGGAAAGCCGTGTTGTGAGTTGCTCTATGGAGCCGTTCATATGGCTAAAAACTGCGGCAACCCTTGGTCAAGAGCCTGTACAGAACTGAATCCCACCAATGACCATGGGAGTGAGTTTGAAAATGGACTCCCTTCCTAGAGCCTAAGATGACCAGAGCCCCAGCTAGCACCTGATTGTGGCCTGCAGACTCTGAGACAGAGGGTTCAGCTTCGTCATGACTCGATTTCTGACCCAGAGAAACTGGGAGATGCTTCATACATGTTGTTAGAGTCACAAAGTTTTAACATAATCTACTACACAGCAAGAGATAACTAACCCAGATGCCTTCTCGTAATCTTCAGAGTTGTCCTATGTGCTGGCTATGCTAACAGGACCACAGCTAGTGCTATTACCAGCTCTAATTCTACTACTTCCCCTAACACTGCAATGCCTGGCACAGAGTAAGTGCTCAACAAATACTGGATGCTGTCGGTCTGTTTGGGCTGCTGTAGCCAAAAACCATGGCTTATGGTGCTTTATAAGCAAGAGATATTTAAGTCTCACAGTTCTGGAGGCTGGAAGTCCAAGATCGGGGTGCCGGCATGAGCAGGTGAGGACCCTCTCATGGGTAGCAGATTTCTCGTTGTGTCCTCACGTGGTGGGAGGGGTGCAGTTCTTTCAAGCTTCTTAATCAGGGCACTAATCCCACTCATGAGGGCTCCACCCTCGTGACCTACTCACGTCCCAAAGACCATGCCTCTTAACACCATCACCATGGGGTTTAGGATATCAACATACGGATTTGGGTGGGGCAGACATTCAGACCAGAGTATTACCATCATCACTATCATCATCATTATTTGACAATTGCTACTGTGAGTAGTTCCTGTACACTAGGGATAATAAGCTCTTTACCTATATTATCACACTCAAACCTCACAACTGCTCTTTTCAAGATGCACATCTGTCCCCCCATCTTGACTAAAACATTTTATTGATTTTCCAGTTCTCTTATGATGTAGGTCAAAATCCCTAATTTGTTCCAGGCTTTCTTCCACCCTCTGTGTCAGCCACTCTGGCTTTCTTCAGTTCCTCAAACACCCGGCTTCCTCCTGCTTCAAGATGCCCACACCCGCTCACCCCTGTGTGTGCGGGACTCTCTCCCTCATCTGCCCTCACCTCTACCTCTGAGCTCTCTGCACTTCCCTGCCCAGGTCAAAGGGCTTGTTACAGACTCTCAGACACCACAGACATCTCTTAACAGCATCCTTCCCAGAGCAGATTTACTTTATTTGTTGATTCTTCGGTTAGTGTCTATCTCCCTCCTGGGACCCTGAACTCTATGAGGGTAGAAACTATGGGCACTTCCTTTTGTTGAACATTTTAAGTATCTTATTTGGTGTGCCACTTTTCCCCTGTTCCCCAGTAGGCCGGCACAAAGTAGGCAGTCAGTGTGTACCGAGTGAATAAGGCAAAGTCTGTTTTCCATATTTTTAAACGAGGACGGTGTGGAGAGGCTTAGGGGCTTGCCCTAAAGCCCACCTCCAGTAGGAGGCGAAGCCAGGATTTGCACTGAAGCAGCACCGAGGGCTAAGATCTTTATGTAGCCCTTGTGCAAAAAAGCATGGCATGCTGCAGGCCTCAACTGTCCCCCTTTCTTGATAAACTTGAGACCAGAGAAGGTGCTTTTCCTGGACCTGCCTGAAACACCTGTTTCTTAAACAGACGAATTCCACAGAATGCAGGAACGTATTTGCCCTGGGCTTACTGACTCCTAGGTCATCTTTTCTGTGAACTAAGAAGAGTTAACTAAACTCTTGAGTGTACTACTCCCGACTTCCAAGACTTTCGGCAATCTTTTCCGGAAACTGGCTACAATGACCTAGTCTTCATAGGACTGCACTCTCTGTTTCTCAGGAACACATACCATCTCTGATAACCTCCAGGAGTCTGATGCAGTATGAATGTTAAGACTTTCTCCCCTGCCATCATGGAAATAAAGGTTTCTCTTCACTGGTTTTCTGGTGATTTGACTGTAAGACAATGATTCTAAAAATACGGCATCTGGATTACCTGGGAACTTGTCAGAAATGCAAATTCTCCTGTCCCATTCCACCTCCTCCTGTATTACCTACTCTGAGGGGCCGGCAATGTGTGTTCTAACAAGCCTGTGGGTGACTCTCGTACACGGCTGGAGCCGGAGAACCACCGGCTGACAGGCTGTTCAATAAACCTGACATACTTGTCTCCCCAAGAAAAGCTTTTCAGCAGAGGGTGAGTTGAGTTGGAGCTTCAAGAAAGAAGTTAGGGGTTGGGATATGGGCTCTCACAGCAGAGAAGAGAACAAAGATGATGGGTGAAATTTGTGAAAAACAAAGGAAAGAATGAAAACAGAGAACTATGCTTTAGTAAATGTAGCTTTTAAGGGGAAAGGAAGAAAAAAATGGACACAGAAATAGCCAGAAAGAATGTGTCGTGTTATGGAAGCTAAGGGAGAAAATGAACTTGAAGTAAGAGGGTCTGCTGCCAACCCAGGTTTATGTCCATCATCACTATTTGGCCATCTCAAGTAAACAGCTCCACTTCTCCAATATTTTTCATACCCCACCATGTCACTGAAATCACTCTATGAACTATAAGCAGTCATCTAAACACCCAGACCAGCTGTCTTGATGCATTTCTCATCCTTGAGCTCCCTATCTCCCACACGTACTGACTGCCTCCTAGCTGTTCTGAAACCCTTCCTTTGCATTGTCTAACCTGCCCTGTAACAAGCAACTCTTAAACGTCAGGCACTTATGTGTGTTCATGTGTCAGGTCTCATACAGTTCCCACAACTACCACATCATGTAAACACGAGTCATTTTATATGCAAGGAAACAAACAGAGAACATTCAAGTCACCAGCCCAGTGCCACAGAGCTGGACTGGTGGCGCAGAAGGGAAATCCAGTAGCCGGACTTTAGAGCCCACACCCTTAATGCTGCATCCCACCTGCACAGTGTGATGCAGACATGGTGCACAGACCAGCAATGCTGAGATAGGAGTCTCCCTCTCAAGTGACTGGCTGGGAGTCAGGTTAGAATTTGCTTGGTAGACCTCGCTGTCCTGGAATGAAGCCCGTTGTTGCAGTCTCTATGGATCATGCTGTGTCCCACTGGGATCCTGAGTGACTCAGGACCGAAGATGAAAGAAACCGTGCAACCCCACAGCCTCATGTCACCCTTTAGTCAACCTCCATGCCCAGGAGCACCATCTGTGTGAGTCCATTCCTCAGGTTTCCAGAAACCTGACTCTCAGGCTAGTGAACTGATGTTATACAGTACATACTCCATACTTTCATCATCCATTCATTCAACACTCTTCGACAGACTCCTGCAATGTGCGGACCTGACTCTCCTGTGGGCTGGGGAGTCTCTGCCCTTCACGGACTCCAGCATCCACCATAAATTACAACACGCAGAGGCGACAGTGGCTGGACAAACAGTGAGAGGATGTTTAGGGAGCTCAAAGAGGAAGATGAGGGACATTGCTGAAGGAGGCAGACTGAGGTAGAGAAGGATCCAGGCACAGGGCGGGCACTGGGAGGGCATGCAGACTGATGCAAACCATCCTTGCCCTGAGGTTCCCCGTGCCCCACCCCATGTGCTATGCACAGGATCTTGGATGTAGGCGTTGTTTTTATCCTCACTTACAGTCAAGGTTAAGCCTCAGGTCGCACAGAGCAGGGAGAGCAGTTCTGCCTCACGCTGGAGGCTGGGCACGCACAGAGAAGGGAGAAAAGGCTGACAGGGCCGCAGTTCAGGCCCCAGGCTGGCAGTGGGGAGAGCCTGCCGGGAGAGGAAAGCTGGGCGCTGACGCTGGAGGGACTTCAAGGGCAGCCTCATCCTCTCTCCTCTATCCTGTCCCTCTCCCTGCCCCCTACTCGTTGTTTTTCCCCCCCAGCGCTTACTCCTCTGGTATCACATACCTCCCTCTGCTGGAATGGAAGCTCCGTAAGAGCAGGGTTTTTTTCCTGATTTCTGCACTCCTGTATCCTTGGTGTCTAGAACACTGCTTGCCACCCAGCTGGTGCTCAATAAATATTTGCTAATAAATGAGGCTGAGGATTAGGACGTTAGGCTGTAGGCACCGGTTTTTCAATGGAGATTAAAGGGACATGCTGTGACCAGTTTTATTTTAATGACAGCAGTGGTCAGGGAGACATTTGGTCCCAGGATGTAAAGCTGGGCACCTGTTTGTGATGAGGAAACACAGGCCGAGGCAGCAGTCAGGATGACCCTATGCAGCTGCCAGATGTTGCTCCAACTCAAGACCTTGGGGCTTTTGGAGGCATAGGGATGGCTTGTTGTCAAAGAACATCAAGGAAGTCAGAACCTAGCCTGGTTAGGGCAGGGCAGAGGACACAGTGGAAATGGAACCGTCAGTTGGTCTCCCTCTGGTAATCTCAGAGCCTCGTTGTGTCTTAGGCCAAATGGGATGCTCATCATTGCTCTGGAGAAGCTTTCCAGAAGGTGGGGTGTGCAGGTGCAAACAAGGGCTATGGAGCACATGGATGGAAGCCCTGTGCTCGGGTGCATATGCAAATATACACAGATGCCTATGCACACCCTCCTGTTCAGTTACCCCCCTTATCCGCAGTGATACATTCCAAGACCCCCAGTGGACAGTACTGAACTAAACACACACACACACACACACACACACACACACACACACACAGTTTTTTCCTATACATACATATCTACGATAAATTTTAATTTATAAGTTAGGTACAATAAGAGATTAACAACAACTAGTAATAAAAATAGAACAATTATAACAGTGTACTGTAAAGAAGTTAGGAGAATGTGGCATTACTGAGTAAAATAAAGGTGACTTAAAACACAAACACTGTGATATCATGGCAGTCGACCCAATAACAAAGACGGCTACTTAAGTGACTACCGAGTGGGGAGCGTCTGCAGCTTGGAGATGCCGCACAAAGATGATTCACACCCTGGGCTGGAAGGAGTGGGATGGAGTGAGGTTTCATCACGCTGTTCAGAAGAGTGTGCAATTTAGAACTTAAGAATTTTTATTTCTAGACTTTTTCATGTAATATTTTTGGACAGCAGTTCACTGTGGGTGACTGAAACTTTGGAAGGCAAAACCACAAATAAGGGGAGAGGACTGTAGTTACAACAGAGACTGTATGGCCTGCAAAGACTGAACTACCTACTTTTGGGCCCTTTACAGGAAAAGTTTGCTGACCCCTGCCCAGGAAGTGCCTCTGTTCTTTCTTCCAATGATTGGAATTTCTGAGACTGCAAAATCCAAGTGTCCTTGTCTTAGCCTACTGAACATGACATGGCAGCCATTCCCCATCTTCAATTCAAAGCTAGCTTTAGCTGACACAGTATTCATTAGCAGCTTGAGTACCTACTGTGTGTCGGACACTCTAAGGACAGCTTCACTCTCCGTCACGTTCTTGCGCAGTAGACGTTTTTCTCACCATTTTGTGGATGAGGAAACAGAAGCTTGAAAATGTGAAGTCATTCCAGGTGACACAGCTAGTAAGAGGTGAGGCCAGTGGCACACCTGGTCAGGCTCCCCCTAAAGTCTAGCTTTTCCAAGTACAGTCTGCCAAGTCTACGGGAAATCTCTCACAGAGGCTGCAGGCCGGAGTCAGCAATCTCTGTCTGACACCACTGGACACAGCGGGACATCCACCCAGAAGTGCTTGGTGTCCCCGATCCCATCTAGGGGGGTAGTGTGAATCAGACTGTCAACAGCAGCAAGTACTATGTGCTAATTAAAGAATAAACAATGCCCTTCCACTTCCCTTTCGTGGGCCAATTGCCATGGGACTTGGAATTTGATTTTAAAAGCAGACAGCAACTTGCTATAGTGCTGACAGAGCAATGTTTGGGAATGTGGTCCTCAAAATCATCCAAGCACAGGTTCAGAAACTTGAACGTGATTCTGTGGAGGAGGCTCTTTAAAAAGAAAGGAACTTCGGGCAGGAGAATACAATGATGCGTATGTAAAGGCCTTTAGACTCTAGGGTCTGTTAGTTTTACCTACTGTCTCAGTATTGAAGGGAAACCCAGTTGGGCCATGTTTAAAGAATTAGAATACAGAATGTAGCGAGAATTTAAAGGTGGAAGAGGGTATGGCATGTTTAGGGAATGAATGGAGTTTCAGCCATTTGAAGCACAGGCTGTGGGGGTGGGCAGAGATGGATGAGGCAGAACACGAATTACATGCCCTTACACAGGGCAAGAGAAACAAAAGCATGACACGTCTGTGATGTACGGGACAGGGCCACACAAATGAGATCACCGTGTCATGCTTCAGCAAGTTTGTAAGGCAAGAATTAGCTTTCATTTAAAACATGACAACTCTGATAATACATCACAAAATTCTGTTAGTGTAACAAGGAAAATAATGATATATGCTAAGCACTTGGTCTGTGCCAAACACTGGGTGGAGTTATTCATAATGTTTTCCCATTCATTTGGCCCAAGGCCCTAGCAGGGGGGTCTGCAAACTGTTGCCATCGGGTCAAGCCCCACTATGAGCTCAAGGATGCTTTTTACATTATTAAGTAGTTGAAAACATTTTTTTAAAGGAGTTTTGTGACATAAAAATTAAATTAAATTGAAATTTCAGTGTCAACAAATAAAATTTATTGGAACACAGTCAGGTTCGTTCCCTGGCAGGTTGTCTACAGCTGCTTCGGCACCACGAGGGCAGAGCTGAAGAGTGGCAGCAGAAATTGCATGGTCTGGAAAGCCAACATATTTAATCTCCAGTCCGTTACAGAAAGAGCCTTTAGACCTGGCCTTGGGAAACGGCTGGGCACTCTTCCCAGCCCCACTTCACAGGAGTAAACAGGACTTCGGTGAGCGCCCTCTCTGTTCAAGCTTGCACAGCCGGTAGGTTGCCTCCCACCCGCCACTCCTCCCCAAACATCTGTGTGCTGGAAGCACCAAAACCCTGCTGGAGAGTCAGTGATGAGGACAGGCCAGAAACAGATAAACATTCCTGGAGAAATAAAGGCAGAACGCACAAAGAGACATCTCACAAATGATCAATCATGGTTTTTAAAAAAAGGCATGTGAGCCACTCGTGATAAAAATAAATGCAATTAAAATAGATATAATATTTTAAATTATGAAGTTAGGGTACGGAAAAGATTTATAAAATTCACTGCTGTTGAGGGTATACATTTCTAGATACTCTCATACACATTTGTTAGAAATATAAATTGGAAAAAAAATCTTTCCAGAAGTTAAACTGGCAGCATTATGCCACTTCTCTCGTTCCCTAATAAAATTAGAGAAGTTCCCTTTGTTTAGTAACTCTACCTCTAGGACTCCATCTTCGATAAATCATCTGAGACACAGAGAAAGACCACTGTCGACGTACCTCCTGCCACACTGCCAATAAATGGTGGGGAGCCCACTGCTTGGTAAATAAGCAGACTACGACATACCACATTACTTAGGCATTGTAGACGCTTTTAAAAATCCTGTTTTTGCAAGAATATTTATTGTGTAAATTTTATTCAGAATGAGAGCAGAAGCCATAGAGAAATTTGACAGAGAAGAGACATGCCTGAACTTAACACTTAATGACTTCTTTCCCCACCACATAACAAATAAATTGGAGAAGGGTAAGATGACCAGTTAGGAGGTTACTGCCATATTCTAGGTGAGAAAGAAAGCTGGCTTAGACCAGTGTGGTTATGGTAGGAAGAAGTAGTCACCCAGGTGTCAAGCAGGGTTTGCTGATGTATCACTGCATGTAATGGTGACAGCAGAAGTCGAGGATGGTTCCAGAACTTTCGACCTAAGCAAGTGGGTGAACAGGGTGGCTGTTTGCTGAGATGGGAAAGCCAGAATTGGGGGACGTTCAGGAAGAGAAGAAAATTAATCAATAAGTTTGGTTTGGATACATTAAGTCCAAAATTATTATCATGGAAATTTCACGTGATTCTATAATTTTGCATATGTCAGTGACTGCCTACGACAAATTATTTAAGGGCCAGAAGTGTATCGTTTTATAAATGACATTTTTTTCTAATTATATTTTTTGTAAAAATTATAAAATCACAAACTCATAAAAAATCTGGAAAATCAAAATACAAAGAAAATTAAAATTACTTCTAATGCCCTGTGTCATAGATAACCACTGTTACCTCTTGCCTTTAGAGAACAAACTCCCTGTGTTCTTAGAACACAGTCCTCAATCTCTCAAGGACCCCATGGGGGAGAATTTCTTTGTCACCTGAGCTTTAAGGATCTGGCATCTTCCTATGCTGACTTCTCACCAGAATACAATTTCCACCCGCAAATCCAGATGGAGGTCCTCTGGAGGAACCTGTATCATTGAGTTTCTGGGGTTCAGTTTCAACACAATTTCATGATATTACAGAGGCATTCCAGGATGCCCTTCTGGAAGTGGGTACATAGTTTAGCACCTCTGTGTCCTGTGATGCTAACCAAGACATCAGAGGGTTGACTTAAAAATAGCTCCGGAGGTCAGCAGATCTAGGGGCCACTAAGGCTCCCTTCGCTGATGTCTTCCCCAAATCTACTATCAGAGAAAACAGTAACAACAAATGGTTTGATGACTGACAAAGTATTTAGATAAACACAGCTGAAAGAGCTTTAAAGGTGAGTTCTCAAAAAGATAGGGTGACAGATTATGGAGAAATATGGAGAATATGTAAATTTTAAATCCCTTCAATCACGTAATATGCACATATATAAGGGTCTCAGTTCTGGTCAGAACTGGGAAAGGAGCTGGGGCTAGTCTCACCTGGCCCTGCCATTACAGGAGAGCCATCTGTATGAATCTTCAAGGGAATAAAGACTTTCCCTTTTCTCTGATAGCCAGTTTGCAGAGGGAAGGGCCATATACTGAACATTTAAGCACTGGCACCACAGCAGAGCGCCTAGGTACACAGGCTAAGTCTAACGGCCTGGGCTGCGCTCTGACCATTGTTAGCAAGTCACTTAAGAGGCTTTGCTGGCTCAGTTTTCTCACTGGTAAAATGGGGATACTAAAAGCCCACAAAACTTCTGAGATTCTAAAAGGCACTCGGTAAATAGCAGTTTGTGTGTGTGTAATCATCAAAGCATTCAAGGTCAGCAAATCTTCTCATTTTCATATAAGGAGCTTGAGGTGCAGAAGGTCAGATGATGTGCACGAGGATCCTGAACGTGGTGCTGGGAGGTCGCATCAACATCAGCCTGGATTCTCTGGGTTATTTCCAGCATCCACGCAGCACTCAGGGAGGAGGAGAATGGTACTCTCCTACAGGCACGCCTTGGAGAAGGGTCTCGGAGGAGAAACAGTCAGGTTTCTTGCACTGGATTTTATTCTGTTGCACTATCATGACCAAGAAAGAAAACCTCATTTCTGAACTTTGATAGGTGCCTTCAAGTCTCCCCACCCTACCCCCTCCCTTTTGGGCCACACATCTGTGCCTATGACTTTCCTCAGCTTAAAATTCCTCCCTGGCCTTCCGCTTCATAAGAGCTGGACTCCAAACTCCTGTCCCACTCTGGCGCTAATCTGATTTTCCAACCTTTAAGTGTCCTGTTTCCCAGCCAAACTGAATGATTGCTAATCTATGTGCACAGGCGGGGCCTCCCGGCTCTGCACGTCTGCCCTCCCCGACAGTACAACCACCACTTTCTACTCTGTGTCTTTTTAAATGAACGCCTTACCCTGTGCACTGGGAGCTCTTTGAGGAAGGACCCACTTATAATTCATCTAAAATGAATTATCCCAGTTACCCCTCTAGTAATTCCCAATAGCAACAGAGACTTTGATATAGTAGGAAACTTAATGAACATTTGCTGAAAAAATGACATACTAGTAATAATAACGACCCAGAGTTATTAAGTTTGTCCCTAACACTCTTCTAAATCCTTTACATTGAAAGTCATTTAATCCTCACAGGTGATAGGCAGCTTCCAGCATGGCTCCCAGGATTCCTCCTCCTGGCAGTCACACCCTAAATGATCTGTTCCCCAGGGAGTGCACTGCACCTGGAAACTTACTTTGATTGAACAGCATACAAAAAAGTGTGGGATGGCGCTTCTGAGATTAGGTTACAGAAGACCAGGACTTCTGTCTTGCTGTCTGTGTGGGTCTCTCTCTTTCTGACAAATCACGCTGACATGCTGGGAGCTGCCTTACACAGAGGTTCAGGAGTCATGGCACCAGAGGAAGCTCCTGGCCAAGAACGTGGGAGTAACTGAGACCCTCAGCCCAATAATCCTCAAGGAAGTGAATTCTGATAATGCCCTCTTGAGTGATCATGGAAGCTGACCTACCTCAAGCCTTAAAATACCTACATGACTAACACCTTGATGGCAGCCTTGAGAGAGGCCCAGGTGCAAGGATCCAGGTAGGCCATGCCTGGTTCTTGCCCAACGCAAACTGTGAGTTGGTAAATACAATTGTTTCAAACCATTAAGTTTTGGGGTAATTTTTTGCACAGCAACACGCAGCGAATGCCACCACTTTGGTGCCACTTTGAAGGTTTAGTAAAACAAGGCCCAGGATGGTCCAGGAATTTCCGGCAAATCAGGAAGCAAGTGAGCTGCAGAGCCAGGGTGTGAACTGAGGCAGGCCGGCTCCCTAGTCTTCACTCTTGACTACTACACTGTAACAGCAACAGGGGACGGGAGGGTAAAGGAACGATTGAGTGGTTTTCTCCTTTCACTCTTTGATGGGGCTCACCCCTGAGGGAGCCTGGAGAAGTGTTAGCCTTATATTAACTTACCAAATTGCACCATCAGCCCCAGGCAGAGCAAGAGTGTCATGTCCTGCTGGAGGCAAGGCCTGGCTGGAGGGAGTGAACAGCGAGCAGGAAGCGAATGTGGTTGCGGACAGTGCAATTATAAAATTACTGGGGCCTTAGGACAGGCCTCCGGCCGATATACCACCTTATCAGGTCATATTATACATAACCATTTTCATTTCCTTTCTCTCTCAAAAGAATGTAACACCCTTAAGTATATGGTATTATTAATTTTTGCATCTCCAGCGCCTCTTCGGGCTTGTTGAAAAAGGGTACTCTTAAAAGGATGCTCCTATATAGAAATGAGTGAATGAATAAATTAAAGGAAAAAATGAATGAATGGATTGATGGATGGAATGAGTTTATGATGATTGCCATATGGATGCATTTCCCATCTAATTCACATATAGAATGACTGTTCAAAGGCCAAAATACTCCCTTCCCTTTAAAGCAACTAGCGGAAGGGGGAAAGAAAACTGACATTTATTGAGCACCTATTACATCCCAGGCCTTGTCCTGAAATCATGTTTAATTCCCACAGCAGTCTGATTATTTGATTATCCCATTTCCGTTTTGCAAAAAGAAAACAGAGGCTCAGACAGGTCATGTGGCCTGCCCAGTGTTACCCAGAGTGTCAGACTTCTGAACCCTTCCCTTCTGACTCCAAAGGCCATTTCTGTGCCTGTGGTACCACCCGTGCCTGATGAAAGGAGGATGGGGAAGGGAGGTGCACTCAGGTCTAAAATGAGAGTCGCATCCCTGTCCATTGTTGACAGGAAGGGCACTGTCCGTTTATGCCGTTAATCCTCAGGAACTGTGCTAGTCTGGGGGGGCAGCGCGACAGTTTGGGGTCAGTCTACGGGTGGAACTTTGCTCCTGGAAAGCCCAGCACAGGCTCCTGAACCCAGAGCACGTGACCACAAGGCATTCACACTGACTAATCAGCTCATTTACCTAGGCTCCTCAAGGGTCTGAGAGAGGCCCATCTGCTCCTCATCCATAGATGGCAAGCTCAAGTTCAAGTTCATGCTATGGCAAGCCCTTCATTTTCCCTTAGGAAAGAAAAAAAAGGGCACGAAACTGCTGCCCCTGCACTGTGCCAGCCTCCCATCTGCAGACTACATCCTCTTATCGCCGACATGGGCCAAAAGCTGATGCACAGAGAGGCCGAGGGACTGGCTGCAGGTCCCAGCCAGGAAGATGAGGAGCTGGAATGAAATAAAGGCCAGTGCCCCACTTTGGAGCCCAGACCCTTAACTACAATGCTGTGATGCACACTGACTGCTTAACACGGCACGTTTACACACACACACACACACACACGCACACACACGCACACACACATGCACACACACGTCAGACCATGCTTCTACCCCCACCGGCCCAACAGGATAACAGTATTTTTTAATGAATTTAGCTAGAATCATTCATCTGTCCCAGCGAACTCCCTGTCTCAAAGAATAAAATGTCTATTCCAGACAGAAAACTGCCCGAAGCTTTGTCTTCCAGAGACTCTGAGAGCATGAGAGAAGTACTAAGGGAACACTACACCTATAATCAGTAACTCAGATAGATGTTGGGGTAGCAGGTATCTAATGATCAGCAACAGTGACAATGATCATTAAAGCCATTGTCTGATAGTGACCAGACACTATTCTATGCAGCATGCCTGCATTAACCCATTCATTCCTCATAGCGACCTGTTGTATGAATTTTAAAGTGGTGAAAATATAATGCACAGAGCATTAAATGGGTGGCCTAAAGTCGCACAGCCAGTGAAGCACAGAGGCACCCAAGCAACCTAGCTCTAGACCTGCACTCTTAGATACTGCCCGATGCTGCTGGCCGATTGTTAACATGAATACAGAATGAAGGCTACATGTAGGAAAATAAAACACAAATGAGATAACTGGCACCTGTCACTCAGTCTCAATGAATGAGTGAGGGGCAAGGGGAAAGGGGCAAATTGGAGCACTCGTGTCTCGTCTAAGGGGCAGCCACTGTCTGTCTCCCAGGGCTCGCTGCCCTGTGAGAGGATGCCTGCTGTGTTTCCAGAGGTCCTGGTTTTTCAGATTTGATGTGGAATCCAGATTTTAAATGCCAGCACTGGGCCGACCACGCAGAACACACCCGCAGGCCACATTGGCTTGCACGCTGCCCACCTGCAACTCGCCCTCAGGAACAGCAGGACTCGGTCCATGAGCCCTCACTTCAGTGTGCAGTCCTCTCGTCGTTGCTACATGCCACATGTGAGGGCTCTTCTGACCCTGAGTTAAGTAAGATCTGCCCCAGCCAGTCTGTCCCCTTGCCCCCCTTCCCCTGAAAGAGCCTCCACTTCTGTAATCACTGAGAGATTAATCCCTCTTCCCTCTGACAGCCCTTCACATATTTTGATCACTGGAATGATTTCTGAGCCGGCATAAATCTGATTCCCATCTAACAAGGGCGATAAAGGGGTAACGTACGCACAGGCAGACGAGAGTGGCTGAGGGTCACTGCCTTTAGGGCCGCTCTCCAAGGCGGGCTGGCCCCAGGCCTCCCGCGCTGGGCGCAGAGGCTCTGAGCCTCCAGCTCCCCACCACCTCTGCCCCAGCCCGACTGCAGAGTCAGCGTATCTTCTTCCCCTTCTCACCTCAGGCCAGGGGGTGATCCTCAGACTAACTCATGAAAATTAAAGCAAACCAGCGGTAACCTTATTATGATAAGCACAGGAAACGGTCTGAAGAGAAACACACCAAAACCCTGATAATGACTATTTCCTGCTAAGACAGAGGATTTGTGGGCAATTTTTGTCTTTTTAATCCTCACCCAAGGATATGTTCATTGATTTTAGAGAAAGAGGAAGGAAGAGAAAGAGAGAAACAGAGAAGGACAAACTCTGATGTGAGAGAGAAACATCACCTGGTTGCCTCCCTTACGTACCCTACCGGGGACTGAACCTGAAACCTAGGTATGTATCCTGACTGGGAACCAAACCTGTGACCTTTTGGTGTATGGAACGGCGCTCCAACCAACACAGCCACCCAGCTAGGGCCGTGGGCACTTTTCTTTTTGCAATTCCAATTTTTTCCAAAGGGACATTGTATCATATGTATAATAAAAGTAAAATATTTCAAATTTCTGATTCTAAAGTAAGAACTATAAAATACATTTCTTGTTCTGGACCAGTGGTTCTCAGACTTGAGCAGCACCAGTGTAACCTGGCGGTCTTGTTTTAGCTCAGATTTCTTGGGCCTACCCCAAGAGTTTCTGGATCTGCGGGCTGGCGAGAAGCCCAGAAGTTGTGTTTCTCACACAGTCCCAGGCAGTGCTGATGCTGCAGGTCCAGGAACCACATTCTGGGAACGAAGGCTCTGGAGCCTTCTGAAAAAACCCCACCAAAAGTTAGGGAGGTGTCTACCCAGCCACTTCATCTCAGGACTGAGGGGCCAACGGAGCCTCCTGTTCTATAGGGCTCTGAGCATGCAGGTGTATCCTCCTCTCCACAGCCCACCAGTACCACGTCACATTCATCACTGCCGCCAGGTACCTCCCAGGGCCGACACTGCCATATTACATTACTGCACAGAGAGATGGGCTGAGTCAGCCCAGTGGTCAGACATGCAGGTCCTGGAGTCAGAACTGTGTGAGTTCAAAATACCCAGCTCCTTTACATTCTAGTCAAGTGGCCTTGAACATGCACCTTAACCTCCCTGGGCCTCAGTTTGTTTGTCTGGAAAATAGGTATAATAATCCTGCATCTCAGTGGATGACTAAGAAGGTTCAGTGAGACGGCCCGTGTGGCGCGCTTAGAAGAAAGCCGCGGCACAGGAGGGGTACTCAGTAAATGTTAGCTACCATTTTTCAAAAGGGGGACACCATTTAAATAAAAATAATATGTCTGGGGAAATACCCATGACGAGTTCTTTCTGCAAAAAGACATGATGTTGCAATCGAGTATTCTTGTACATTTTTTTTTCATGATAATTTTGGGTAAAGAATAAAATGCTTCAAGCCAGTACAGATAGGTGAGCATTACATGGGGAGTAAAAAGAAAATGTTTCTGTTAATAAGATATTTGAAGATACAGGCATGACAAGGAGGAAAGGACTTTTGGGGAAGAGTTTTTTGGAACACAGCAATGGGGCTCACACGGGTCAGAGACGTCCATAGAAGGTACCACATACAAGCCTGTGGACTCAGTGACTTCTTGGACCTGAAATATCCAAAACCAAGGATTCACACCGCCTCACCTGTCCTGACCAATGATGTCACTTGGTGGAGGAAATTCTGGCCCTGGAGATGGCAGAGCCCCTCTGCTCACAGCTTCGTGGGGGACTCGCCTCGCCGAAGGTCCAGGATGCTGAATTCAACATCCCCATTCCCGGGCTGCACCTCCTCCAAAGGGAGCCAGCCTCCCAGATGTGCGGAGTAGGAGCCTTCCACTCCATCCCCGCAGCTCCTTTTCTACCCAGAACATTCGTGCACATTTCTGCAGCTGAACTCACTACCCTCTTTCATCTGTTGGTCTCCCGTGAACCTGTGAATGCAGGACAGAGCCTACCCGATTCATCTGCATGCTTACCTGTGGCCTTAGGCATGTAGTAGCTACTTTGTTAAATGTGGTATAGATGGAATAAAATAAATAAATAAGTGGTTACATAAAATGACAGAAACGAACATCATGGAATCATTATAACATGTCATCAAGATAACTGGCAACTGGAAATTAGAGGAGACAAGGTGATGTGTATGCTATAATTGAATTAATGGGGAAATGGTTTCCTCTGGGCTGAAACTCGAAAAAGAATGTGTGTGTGTGTGTGTGTGTGTGTGTGTGTGTGTGTGTGTATGAGAAGCACTGCAGTGTTCAATTACCCTTCACCGAACAGCAGGACTCGCAGGCTCTGAGGCCAGCTTGCCTGGGATCAAACCTCTGTTCCCCCATTCCCTAGCTGTGGGACTTTGGGCAGGTATTTAAATACTATGCCTTGGTTTTATCCTCTGCAAAATGGAACATCGTAAAGGTTGCCAGGGGCATGTCAACCACTTAAAACAGTGTCTGTCCCATGGCAAGCACCCCATTGCTGCATGCATTTTT
Organism: Mormoops blainvillei; assembly: GCA_004026545.1. Classification (NCBI taxonomy): domain Eukaryota; kingdom Metazoa; phylum Chordata; class Mammalia; order Chiroptera; family Mormoopidae; genus Mormoops; species Mormoops blainvillei. Next base: position 29,437 of record PVJD01006253.1, read on the forward strand.
ATGATGAGAAGATTTGGGACATGTTTAAAATTTTCTTTTATGGAATGGTCCATTTTCAAGAGCGCTCATTAAATCCTGCTCACCGAGACCACCAAGTTGCCTGGCCAGCTCCTCTTCTCTGACCATAAGGTTAGTGAGGCTGTCCTGACTCAACCAAATTGGCTTCAGGTCTGCAAGGACAGGGATGTAGAGCTGGAACGGAAGGACATTTGCCTCCAGTGTTACATGCTAAAGTCTTCGATGATTTCAAGAATAAAATGCTGATAAAACCCCTACAGGAGTACATGCTGCTGTGTCAAAACCACTGAAGGCATTCGGTCTGCCCAGGAATGGGAAATTCGTAGGCCAGTCAGAGACAGTAAGTGCAGCTCTGGACAGGAAGCCGCGGCACAGGGGGGGCACTCAGTAAATGTTGGCTACCATTTTTATTTTATTTCATCTGTCCCACATTTAATAAAGCAGCTACTACGTGCCTAAGGCCACAGGTAAGCAGTCAGAAAGGCAAGGTGGAGGTCTAGTGGACCAATAACTGGTTGAGGTTGCATTTTTTCAGAATATAGTGAAATAGTTCCAATATTTTGGGACCATATGTGCCACAGGGTCAGGACTTTAGAGAGGCAATCTAAGACACTAATTAAGGAGGAGTAGAAAGGCTGTAAGCTGGGCGACGAGGTACACTGGCCAGCTGGGGATGTCCAGCCGTCAGGAGCATGAAGAAGTGGATTTGGGAGAGAAGCACAGCCACACTGAGCCTTGTGTGGGGAAGGGTACTGGTCCATGAGTGGAATGTGACATTCAAGGCTCAGGCTACAGAAGATCTCTGCTCGCAGTTTGGGATACAGGGATGATGCCCATGTGACATCCAGTAAGTGATGCTGCATTTGTTCTGAGGTCCACCATTGCTTTTCAGACTGGGCGTGATTTTTATTCCTGTTGCCCATGTTATGGCTACACATTCCTCTGCATCTCAGGTGAGGTCAGGAGCGTCACTGTGGTCATAGAATTTACTGAGCACTTATTATGTGCTGGACCTGTTCTAAGTGATGGCACATGTGTTACTTCATTTAATTGCAACAACCTATGACACAGTGTGGCAGGTATTTTTTGTGTTCACCAAGGACACTTCCACATGTCCTGCCTGGGCTTGGTCAGCCATGTATCTTATTCTCAGTGGAGCAGAATAATGTGTGTCGCTTCAGGCATAGGTGGCCAAGGGCCCACTGTGCTGCTTGTGTTTTCAAAGCTGAATTTGAAGGCCAATGATTCCAGTGTCATGGAGCCAAATGATGGGCACAGCTGGACCCCCACGGTACTGTTTGGAGGAGGATGGCTGTGAAATCCTCAACAGTTTGTATGAGCAAGAAATGCTTATTGTGGTCTGGCACTGATAACGCGGGTTTGTTCTTTATGGGAGCTTGCATGCATTAATTGCTCTGACTAAAACACGTTATCATGCTCAGTTTACCGATGAGAACACCAAGGCCAAAAAAGATCAGCAACATGTCCTCAGTCAAAAGCCAGCGAGTGGCGGAGCTGAGACTGAACCCAGGCCTATCGGCTCCAGAATCTGGGCTCTTCCTTTTTTCTCACCTTGTTCACCTCTCTTCACATTTTCCAGGATGAATATCAGGTTGTGCCAGTTGCAACAGGTAAAGTGAGCCCAGCGGGGACTCATCTTTTCCCTGGATATTTGGTGTTGAGACCTGTAACTTTGTACCTTGCGCCCTCACTGGGTGTATATGAGGACTGCCAGCCCCAGAAATTCTACTGGAGATGCTGCCAAGTGTGTCTAAGAACCATTCAGCTGCAATTCCCTTCTTTTTATAATCACGCTGCAGTCACACCTGGCCAAAGGAGGAATTAGTGACCAATAGCCTTGCAGATTGTTTCCAAGCCCAATGAAGTTTATTTTCTAAGTACCAACCACACTATCCCACGTTGCACACCTGTTCTTCAGAGTTTACAGAGCAAATATGCATACATAGGGTATGCATAAGTGGAAGCTAGGAGGTGAAACCATTTTGCACTTCCTGACAGCTCTGCATTTTGCTATTATTATTGAAATGGTCCCATTCCAAGACTTGCAGGACCAGCTATGATATATCATATCCCTGGGCCAGGACCACAGGGCACATCTGTAGCCACAGGGACATGCAGCTCAGACTTTCCGATTTCGAACTCTAGCAATTCAAAGCACACACAATTCTTCCAGGTAAGAGAAATGTGGGGCTTATCCTAATAGTCTTCTGGACCTGTCAGAAGATGAGGACCCCACCTCATTTATTTTATTTAGAAAAAAAGTCCTTCCCTTCCCCAGACAGGTGCCCTTCCTCTGGGTTCTGGTAGATCATATTTCCAAGACGGCAGCAGCCACAGGTCCTGCTTCTCAGGCTATTCTGCGATTGTGTCACTCCCCCATCAAGAGGCAGAGTCGATTGACCTGCCCATTGACTTGCGGATGGCCCGACCACCTTCACCAATAGAATGTGGTAAAAGGGACATTCTGGGGTGTCTGAGCTCAGACATTAAGAAGGCTTGGCACCTTCCACTTTTGTGCTTTGGATGACGTCAGCCAGTGTGTAGGAAGGCTAATTACTCTGAGACCTCAGTGCCAGGAGAAGCCAAGATGAGCCACGAGAAGAAGCCACATGGAAAACTGCCACGCCACGGCTGAGCTCCAGCCAAAGTCCAGCCTAAGTGTGCCAGCCAGTGAGTGAGACCATCTTGGAGATACATCCTCCAGCCCTGATGAGCCGGCTCCATCAATGCCACACAGATCAAAGAAAAGTCTCCCTAACTGCATATTGCTCCAGTTGCAGAATCATAAACAAAAACATAATTGTTCTCATTAAATTTCAGGGTGGTTTGTTAGGCAGCAAAGAGAGCCAAAGATTTCCATGGCATTTGCCCCATCAGGGCAGTTATTCTAAACATGTGTTACTGTCTTGTTATTCATCTCCCTCCCTATGTGGACTCCCTAGGTCTTGTTCCCTGTGGAGTACCCAGGGTCCAGAACAATGCCTGGCACACAGTAGGCACACGCAGAGTCTTTGCAGAAAGAGGTAGGCTGTGACTCTGAGCCAGCCTCCCCTTGCGTGACATGCAGCCCACACACCTACAGTAACATTGTCCGGCTGCCCTGTGGAAGGAAACCTCTTGGCACAGAGTCTGTCTCCACCTCCACCTGTATCTCAGAATTCACAGCAGGCTCCCAGGAAGTACTGAACTTAGCCAAATGATGAGCTTATTTCCTTCACACGGCTGCTCTGTGATTTAAAGTGCTTCTGCTAAGAGGGCCGTGAAAGGTTTCCTGATTTTTCATAGGTTACAGAGCTGCAGATAAAATTTAATTAAACAGATCCCTGCAGTGATGTGCCCACTGCTCCGAAGCGAGTGCAATTATTTTCCCTTCCTGGCCATTACTAGAGAAGATGCAGGGGCAGGGGCCCGAGCTGGTAATGTGCTGTGTGACTGAGGCCCAGGAGGCTCTCTCCGAGGAGGGATCGGAGGGCCTCTGGAAGGGCTAATAGTGGCGAACCCGGCAGCTCCGACCCCAGCGCTCGTTCTGAGTTCTCACTCTCCGATCTCCTCCTGTCCTCCCCATCACTATCCCACTGGGTTCTGATCTCCTCCCTACTGAAACATTGCTGTAGCCACCTTATCTGCAGTTTCATCCACATCCACGCCAAACCCATGCTTAAATCAGGTCCCCCACCCCCTCTATTTTTTTTTTTAATACACAAACTTAATCACACCACCCACTTGCTTCTGGAAGACAGCCACAGGAAATCAAAGTATTTCATATTGTGGCCTTATTTCTTCCTCACTCCACCCCTCCCTAGCTAACAGGTGAGTAACTGACCTAGTTTTGGCTAGTGAGACTTAGTAGTTGGGTTCCAGGAAGGGTTCTACTCCCTGATACACAGAAACAGTGGGGAGATGGGCCTCTTCTTCGTGCCATGAGCACAGTTGCATGAGAAAGTGCTGCTCAGACTGGAGGCAGCCATTGGGCAGCCACGGGGCAGCTACCAACAGTCTAGGGGGGGGCGGGTAGACACACGGAGCAGACCCAGTGCTGATGACGCTTCTCAGCCACTGTCCGTTCTAAACATATCCACCTCCGGACTTCACTTTATGTAAGCTCCAACCGTGTTGCTTCAGCAAAACATTTACTACTACTTCTACTAACAATAATAATAATAAAAAGCTTATTAATTAACTATAGAATGAATCAGCCAAAAGGAATTAGACACCCTACCTGGTGTAGGCCAACAAAGTTTCATTACCAGGGCCTGACCTCCCAGAAATGTTGCCATTTCTCCTCAAACAAGACTCTATTTATTAACATGGAGGAAAGGAGAGCAACTCTGGGGAGCTTTCCAATCTACTCTGCTATAACTTTAAAATATGAATGAGATTTTGCCAAGAAGAGTAGAGAAGAGAAGACATCTAGGCAGGGGCATCAGCATGCACGAAGCAGGGTGGGGGGGGGGGTTTCAGAATGGTGGAAAGTTCAGAGTCATTGAGGCACAGGGGAGGTGGTTGCTTTCCTAACTCCTCCAGGTGAACTTCGTAACTCCTTCCTTTGCACAACATTTAATGAAGTACGTATCATATTGTAACATAATTGAGGCTAATTTTTTCCCCAATACTGCAAACTAAAATACCATGTCTTATTCATGTTGTTGTCCTTTCCCACCATCCAGTGCCCACAGCATACTAACCACTCAAAAACATGCTTGCTAAATAAATACAGGAATGGTATGATCTCATTAGTGCCCTGGGAGTGGTGTGAAATATTCAAGGTGATGAAAAGCAAGGACCCAAAACCAAGGTACTTTACTCAGGCTATCATTTAAAATCAAAGGGGAAATAAGGTGCTTCCCAAACAAGAAAAAAAACCAAAGGAGTGTGTTAACACCATGGGTCAACACAATGGACGGGTCACCATAATGGATGGGTCAACACGAGATCAAAGAAGATATCAAAAGATACCTTGAAACAAATGAAAATGAGGACACAACAATCTAAAATCCGGGGGACACTGGGAAAGCAATCCTGGGAAGGAAACTCAAAGCATGACAGACCTATCTCGAAAAACAAGAAAAAGCTCAAATAAACAACCTAATTTCCACACTTAGGAATTTGAAAAAGGAAAACAAACAAAGCTCAAAGTAAATAGGAGGGAGGAAATAATAAAGATCAGAGCAGAAATAAACAAAATACAGTCTCAAAAAATACAAAAGATCAATGAATCCAAAAGTTGGTTCTTTGAAATGATAAACAAGATCAACAAACCTTTAACCAGGCTCATGAAGAAAAAAGAGAAAGGGCACAAATAAATAAAATAAGAAATGAAAGAGGAGAAATAACTGACACCAAAGAAATATAAAGGATTGTAAGACAATATGAATAACTATGTGCCAACAAACTGGACAACCTGGGTAAAATGGATAAATTCCTAGAAACATACAATCTTCCAAAAAACTAAATCAGGAAGAGTCACAAAACCTGAATAAACAGATTACACCTGGTGAAACTGAAGCAGTAATCGAAAAACTCCCGACAAACAGAAGCCCCAGACCAGAGGGCTTCATAGGGGAATTACACCAAACATTCTGAGAAGAACTAACACCTCTGCTTCTCAAATTATTTCATAAAATTCAAGAGGAGGGAAGGCTCCCAAACTCATTTTACAAGGCCAGCATTATCCTATTCCAAAACCAGATAAAGACACTACAAAAAAAAGAAAATTATAGGCCAATATCACTGATAAGCACAGATGCTAAAATCCTCAACAAAATATTAGCAGACCAAATACAGTAACGCATCAAAAAGATCATCCACCACGATCTAGTGGGATTTATTCTGGGGATGCAAGGTTGGTATGACATTCGCAAATCAATAAATGTGATTCGCCACAGAAACAAAATGAAGGATAAAAACCACATGATCATATCGATAGATGCAGAGAAAGCATTTGATAAGATCCAGCACCAATTTATGATCAAAACTCTCAGCAAACTGGGAATAGAGGGAATATACCTAAACATAATACAGGCCACATAGGACAAACCCACTGCCACCATCACACTCAACAGGCAAAAACTGCAAGCATTCCCTTTAAGATCGGAACAAGACAGGGATGTCCACTTTCACCTAATTATTCAACGTAGTACTGGGAGTCCTAGCCACAGCAATCGGGCAAGAAGAAGAAATAAAAAGTATCCAAACTGGAAAGGCAGTAGCATAACTGTCTTTATTTTCAGATGACATGATGCTGTACATAGAGAACCCCAAAGATTCCACCAAGAAACTACTTGAACTGATAAATGAATTAAGCAAAGTAGCAGGATACAAAATTAATATTCAGAAATCAGTTGCATTTTTATATGCCAATAACTAACCAATAGGAAGGGAAATCAAGAAAACAATCCCATTCACATTTGCTTCAAAAAGAATAAAATACCTAGGAATGAACCTAACCAAGGATGTTAAAGACCTGTACTCAGAAAGTTATGACACTGAAGAAAGAAACGGAGGAAGATAAAATTAAGTGGAAGCACATAGCGTGTTCACAGGTAGGAAGAATTAACATCATCAGAATGTCCACACTACCGAAAGCCATCTATAGATTCAATGCATTTCCTATCAAGATTCCAATGATATATTTCACAGAACTAGAACAAATATTTCAAAAATCAATATGGAACCATGAAAGGCTCCACACAGTAACAGTGATCCTGAGAAAGAACAAAGTTGGACGAATCATGCTACCTAGTATCAAACTGTACTATAAGGCCATAGTAATCAAAACAGCATGATACTGGCATAAAAGCAGATCCATGGAAAAGAATAGAGAGCCCAGAAATAAACCCACGCCTTTACAGTCAATTAATATTTGACAGGGGAAGGAAGCACATACAATGGGCTAAAGACAGTTTATTCAATAAATGGTGTTGGGAAAATTGGACAGATACATGTGGAAAAGTGAAACTAGATCACCTTTTTACAGTACACGCAAGAATAAATTCAGAATGGATCAATGACTTAAATGTTAGTCCCAAAACCATAAAAATCCTGCAAGAAAACAGGTAGCAAAATCTTAGACATAGCTTGTAGCAATTTTTTTATCAGATATATTTCCCCAGGCAAGGAAAACAAAAGAAAAAATATAAATAAATGGGACTACATCAAACTAAAAAGTTTTGCACAGCAAAGGAAATCACTAACAAAATAAAAAGACAATCCACCAAATGGGAGAACATATTCACTGATACATTAGATAAGGAGTTTAATGCAAAATTTACAAAGTACTTACAACAAAACTCAACACCAAAAAAAAACCAACCCAATTAAAAAATGGGCAAACATACTGAATAGACACCATTCCAAATAGGACATACAGATGGCCAACAGACACATGAAAAAAGCTCAGTGTCACTAATCATCAGAGAAATGGAAATTAAAACCACGATGAAACACCATTTCACACCCGTCAGAACATCTACCATCAATAAATCAACAAACAACACGTGCCGGCGAGGATTTGCAGAAAGGGGAACTCTTCTGCACTGTCGTTGGAAATCAGACTGGTGCAGCCACTGTGGAAAGTATGGAGATACTTCAAAAAATTAAAAATGGATCTGTCTTTTGGCCCAATGATCCCACTTCTGGGAATATATCTGAAGGAACCCAAAACGCTAATTCCAAGAACATAAGCACACCTATGTTCACTGCAGCGTTTTACAATAGCTAAGATATGGAAGCAGCCCAAGTGTCCATCGTTTAAAGAACATTTCCTGGGAGTCTCATGGGATACCTACATGGCCTCGTCAGGCAGCAAAGAAAGCTGGGACGTGTAGTTCTTGGTCTGCATGATCATATGCCCTCTGAGATCAGGCATTCTACAAGGAAGATAAGTGGATAAAACAACTAAGGAACATTAGCACAATGGCACTGCATTCAACTGCAAAAAGGAAGAAAATTTTACCCTTTGCAATAGTATGGATGGACCTAGACAACATTATGCTAAGTGAATAAGCCAGTCAGAGAAAGACAAATACCATGTGATTTCACTCATATGTGGAATCTAATGAACGAAGTGAACTAACAAGGAAAATGGGGACAGACTTACAGACGGAGAGCAGATGACAGCTGGTGGGGAGGTGGTTAGGGGGCAGAAGGATTGAGCAAAAGGGGAAAAGGACTCATGGACATGGACAAAAATGTGGTGATTGCTGGGGGGAGCGGGTATAAGAGGACTAAAAGGTAATGTAAAATATACGATAAGGATTAAATTTAAAAATAAAATAAAAAGTGAAATTACTATACCAGAAGAAAAAAAGAAAGGAAGAAGAAGAAGTACCCTGGGAGCATAACTGTTCCTGGAAAAACCTATGGAAGAAAGTCCTCAACCATGGGAACTGGAGGGAAGCCCATGGACGAGATAAATATAATTTGCATATTCATCTCTTTACAACTCTCTTTTAAATATTCTTCATGGGAAAGGCAATGTAAATGCTAATAGTAAAGGCAATTGCTTAAAACTCTACACTTGCATGGGATTCCCGGAGACAAACAACCAGTTCATGAAAATTCACCCTAACAATGACAGGAGTCTTGCCGAATGTGGGCTGGAACCTCACTCTGAAGGCTACAAAGTTACAGGTGAGGTTTGGTACACCTTTAGGACATTCTGCAGAGCCCCTCCTCTAGTCTCCTGGCCTAGTGCCATAACTCTCCGTAGCCCTCCTAACCACTTGCCAACCAGCCTTGTTTGAATAATTTTAGGGTAAACACCACTGTGCTGAGGGCCAAGGGTAACTACAGGTTATGTGGCCATAGGTTCAGCAGATGAATAAGAGCAGCGTGAGTGGCAAGAAAGGGATGCAGTAACTAGTCTTTAGAAATGCCTTGTTCCCAGGGAATGGGGCCACCTGTCCCCTGACCCAGTGTTGGTTTTTACAGGATTTCTGTGCTATAAGCCTTTGACTCAGTTCCTCACAATGATTTTTTTTAATGAAAACTACCTATTTCACAAGCACATTAACTGCTTTATCTCATCCCAGCTTTCTGTCTTTTCCAAGATCGGGTCCTCTGGCATTACACTGGATTCCTTCAGTCAGTCATAAGATAGGATCTCTAAACTTTTCACCATGGCATAGTGGTTAAGAACTGGGCAGCTGGGAGCAGACAGATCAGGGTTTAAATCTTGGCTTTTCCTTTAGTGCTTTTCTCATGCATTCATCCTTTCAATAAATATTTTCTGAGAGCTTGCCATGTATCAGACAGCTTACGAAGTACCAGGCAGTGAACAAGCCAGAAAAGCTCATAAAACTTATCTTCATGTGCATGGGGCAGGGGGAGATAATAAACAAGTAAGTAGATTAAAAAATCATGTGTTCAATTTGTGCTAATTATTATTATTATTAATAATATTATTATTATTAACAACTTGATGCATCATTTGGGATTATGCTTGGCTGTAACAGAAAACCCAACAATGGCTTAAACGAGACTTTTTTTTTTTTTTACATAAGTCTAGAGGAAAGCCACCCACACCTGGCACGACGGCCCCACAGTCTGCAGGGACCAGGCACCTTCTTTCATTTGTCTGTGCCTCTTGTAAAGCCTCTTAGTCCGCAGCAGGTGCTTTAAGTATTCTTCACTCCAAAACACACTGACAGCCCCTGACCACAAGCCCCTGAGACCCCCTGCCCTTTTCTCTGGCCCTCGCAGAATGTTCAGTCCACAGACAGAAGCCGGGAAGGTCCAGGGAAATAATGCCCCAGGAGCAGCCCACAGCCAATAGCAGACAAGCACTGGTGTATAAGCACCGCAACTCCCCCATCTTTCAAGTAGAACATCTCTGAAGTATGCACCACACAACTGCCCAGAGTTCCCCAACAGGTGGAGCCACCATAATTTTCTCATTAGCATACGCTACACTAGCTTCCTGCCCATCCTACCTCACTATCTCACTCCCTCCCTACCAGTGCTTCCTGGGGTCACCTGACAAATAAACAACTGGCTCTCAAATCTGACTCAGAATCTGACCTGATGGGGGAGCCCAATCTAAGTCATGGTGTAAGATGGCCACTGATGCCCCAGATGGCTTGTCCACATTTCAGCCAGCAAGGAGGAGGAAGAAGTGAAAAAGGGTGAGTCCCCTCCTTTAAAGAACATTTCCTGGGAGTCTCACGGGATACCTACATGGCCTCGTCAGGCAACAAAGAAAGCTGGGAGGTGTAGTTCTCATTCTGTGTGATCGTATGCCCTCTAAGATCAGGCATTCTACAAGGAAGAGGGGGGAAGAGCGGCCTAACATGCCAGCTCTTCAGTGTCCAGGAGATGGGCAAGGCCAAGCCTTGTGGAGCAGGTGTTTGGGCTCCTGATGAACCACAGACACCCTTTCACAAAGCGCCTTCCTGGCAGCGCCTTGAGCCCTTACACCTTGGCTCCCCCTGCCTGCCTCCCCACTTGCTCCCCAACCCAGATTGAACATAACATGGTCTGTCCAGCCTGGGAAAAAAGCTTAGACTTCGCCACATCAAAGCATCCAGGATGAAATTTATAAATTTTATAAATGAAAATCATTCAAGCTGGCTTTTCTGTAGACCTCATTTTAGACAATTAAGAAGTTCCACAGGAGACCTCAGCCCTCAGAGGGCTTACGTGAGTCATTTAGAGGCAAGAGGACTTCACTGACAAGATATACGGTGACGTGTGGCTAGTGACAATAAGGGTCCAGAGGTGAGAGTGTCAGTGGGAAGTGCTAAGGATGCTGCACATTTGCGGGATACCAGTGTTGCACGGAAATGGGAAGGTTTAGACAATTCCCACTGAATGCTTACTGAATGCAGCATCACGCTCGTACGAACACCTTTAAACTCCCCAACCACTCAGGTAGGTTAGCGCTCTGGTAGATGGAATAAGTTGCCCTTGGTCACACAGCCAGCAAGAGAAACTAAGATTAATATTAACGAAAAATGAATAACAATAATGCATATTTGAACTCTTTTTCAGGTGCCAGGCACTGGACTGAGTGTCTTTCATGCTTGTGCAAGTTAAGCTTCACAACAGCCATGGAGGTCGGTATGACTGTTATCTCCATTTTACAGATGGAGAAACTGGTTCTGAGAGAGACTAAAAGTCAGAAAACAGTAACATCAGGATTTAAGACACCACCTTGTCCAGCTGCCAACCAGGTATTTGAATCCCCTTTATGGAACTGTCTGTGACCACAGGGCCACCACCTGCAAATGCCCAGCATCAGGGAATGCACAGCTGCCTAGACCCATGCACCGCTTCCCTGGAGGAAGCCAGCTGCAGGGTCACTGTTTCTGAGCTCGAGGACTGTGAGTTCACCGCCGTAAGGACCCTTTTTTATACTGAATGACCCACACAAAAGTTTGCCTTAGGACAGAAAACTTTTCCTGGGAAGGATCAGAAAGTAAATACTTTCATCTTCACTATCCACATGGTCTCTGTCACAACTACTTAGTTCCACCATTGCATCTCAAGTGCACTACAGACAGCGAAGAGCCAGTGGGCATAGATGGGCACTAAGGACACTTTATCAATGGATACTGAACTTGGAATGGCACATAATTTACATATATCATCAAATAGCATGCCTCTTGATTTTTCCCAAGCATTTGTAAATGTGAATACCATTCTTGGACTGTGGGTCACAGAACATCAGATGGCAGGCAGTTGACACGTGAGCCATAGTGGGTCTAGCGTCAAGAAAGGTATGTAGAGAGAGTGGTTCGTGGGATCCCTGATCTCCCTTCCTGCCTACAAATGTGCTAAAAGATAGAGTAGTGTATTGGTTTTTTTCGGGGTTTTTTTTGTTTGTTTATTTTAAATAAAAGTGGCCAATGGTTAAAAAGTTGAAGTAGAGTTTTGGGCTGTCCCACTTCAACTTCAAGGGCTAAAATGCATGATGCCTGCAATTTGAAGATTAGAATGAAAAGTAGGGTCCCTCCAGGAAGGGCCCAGAGCCTCGTTACGGAGGCCGAACCTTCTGTAAGCTGCCATATTTGGGTGGGTAGCAACATGGGACACCAGTATTTTTTTAATCATTTTTTTATTACTCTTTTAAAATTGTCTCACTTTTTCCCCCTTTTGCCCTCTTCCACCCCCTCCCACAGTCAATTTCCACCCTCTTGTCCACATCCATGGGTCATTCATACATGTTCTTTGTCGTGTCCTTTCCCCTTCTTTTCATGTTGTCTCCATCCCCTATCCCCTCTGGTCACTTTCAGTCTGCTCCATGTTTCCATGCCTGCGGTTCTGTTTCATTCGTTAATTTATTTTGTTCATTAGATTCCACTTATAGGTGAGATAATACAGTATTCGTCTTTCACTGATGGGCTTATTTCACTAAGCATAACATTCTCCAGTTTATTGCCTTGTAGCTCCATCATGACATAGGATTGTATTATTGTCCCCATTTTATAGTTAAGGAAAAAAAAATCAGAGAGGTTAAGTGACTTGCTCAGCATCACCCAACTTGTAGCAGGGATTCACATCCAGGGCTGCCTGACATCCATTTCTATGCACTGTGGGTCCTGGGTGAGCAGAGAAATGAGCCAGCCAGCTTCCCCCGGAAAGACCGGCAGGACTCCAAACTGGTCTGCTGCATAGTCACTGCTGCAGGCCTGATGTAGGAACAGCAGTCTCTGAGCTAAATCCCCTCTCAGCTTCCAGCTCTACCAAGTAGCAAAAGATGCTGGAAAGCCTATGCCCTAACACTTAGGTGGGGGGTCAACCTTTACAGAAGAGGAAGTTTACTGGAAGACCCAGTGGGGCTCCCCTGAATATAATCCCTACTTCCTATCAAATCAGCCTGTGCTGCTGCTCAGGACAAGGAATGCCCAGTTGGGGGCTGGGGAGACTGAGGCATTGATCTGCAGGCAGTGTTTTCAATGATAATGGCAATGGGGATCAAAGCTGGGATCATGGAAGACCTGTCCTCATGCTGGGCTTGGGTCAACAGGCATCACAGGTCTTAGTTACTTAATCCCCATGACAACTCCAGCAGGTGGGCTTTCCTGTACTTATCTGTAGATGGAGGAATGAAGCTCAGCTGATCAATGCCTCATGCTTCATGCTGAGCAAGTGTGCTGGATTCCAAAGTCCATGCTCTTCTTTCTATAGGCCTCAGGAATGCAGCTCCAAGGTGTCACCTATGTCCTGCTGTGGCTTGCAATGGCTTAACAGTCACTGACTTAGATGGGTCTGAAATGAACCCAACAGAACTGATTTAAAAATAAACATTTCAGCAAAATAGTAATCGTATCTATAGGGTATCAAACAAGAAATTTGACAGTCATCATTCATTCATTCATTCATTCATTCATTTGGTTATCCATCCATCCATCCATCCATCCACCCACCCACCCACCCACCCATCCATCGGTTAGGTAGGATAGATAGCAAACCAAGGCAAGGAGGAGGAAAAGGGAAACATGCCTCTGCTCACTGACTCAGCAGTCCTGAGCTTGGTCTTGTAACCTTGCCAGGCATTCCAACATCACAGGAAACACCGTGCTAGCACCTAGCATGGGAAGAGGGCCATCCTTAAAATTCTATGTATTGTCTCCACTATCTGCAAAAGGAAGGCTCTGAAACTGTGCTTTCACTCCAAAGGCCTGAAAGGCCAGATGGGGCCCATAGTGCCCAAAGGAAGAAGCCCATTAACACCTTTGGGTAGTCACGCCCCATCTTGGAAAGCTGGCACCACCTGTACCTGTCAATCAATATGTAAATTCTTCACCCTCCCCCACCCCACCAACTATATAAATCCTCAGAACAAAGGATCTCTCTCTTGCTCTTGCCACGCCTGCCCTTGCCTTCCTTGCTGTTGCCTTTCTCCCCCACCTTGGCAAGGCCTGTTCTCTTCCATGAGAACATATCACCAATAAACCCTGCTTGTGTGACAACAGACTCGATGATCTGTAATTCTTTACTGCACTGGAAGGAGACCTGAGTTTCTGGGAGTTTCTCCCATAACACATCCATCCAAAGACTTGTCCATTTGTCTGATTGATCAGTCATTTATTTAAACATGTAATCAGTATTGCTTAGGTGTCAGGACCTGCTGGTCTTGGAGAGGGAAAGTACAAAGATGAATGAGATGTAGTATCTGTACACCCACAGGGTTTAACATTTTACAGAGGTCATGTTTCTGAGTGTATCAGTAGAGTGAGCCGTGGGGAAAAGGCAGGTGAAGACCCCTGCAAAAGGGCCACTCACGGCCAGGGAGTCAGATGGGTCATCTCCTTGGATATCAATAAATCTGTGTTTCTTGATGATCTCCATCTTGTTTCTCTCCAGCCCGCTGCTTTCACAGATGCCAAAGCTACCATTCCCAGAGGTATCAGAATTTGGGTCGGTAAGTAGATATCATAAATTCGTAAAAACAAAGGTAATATGCGAAGTTTTAAAGGAGAATTCTTAATCTGACCTGTCCGGCAAAGGGATACGCACTAGGAGGTACTCTCACTGGGGGTGTTCATGGAGACCCTTATGACCATCCCTGTGTGACAAGACTTGCTCCTTGAGCAAACTTTGGTCAGGCTCCTCTGGGCTCCATCTTTTACTATGTCTTCACTTTGAGCTCTGTCTTTGAAGCATTTTAGCCTAGTTTTAGCAATGATTGTGCAGGGTCAGAGAGAAGCCCCCACCCTTGATATCTGATCCAATTTCTTACCTCCGACCTCCATATCTTGTGCCCCTGGCTCGCCGTCAACAAAACTCCTGCTGAGCCAGTTTAGCCGGAGTCCCCCTTACCCTTGATGTCTCCTCTTAGTAATTTTCCAACCCCTGACCCCCACCTTGACCTTTGGCTATAAATCCCCTCTTTGTTTGTTGTACTTGGAATGGCACCCAACTCTACAGCGAGGTCTCAGTTCCTAAATTGCAGTAGTTCCTGGATAAAATCTGCTTCCACCATTTTCACTTCTGTCCAGCTCTGGTTTTCTCTGACTCATGAATGCTGTAGGAGGAAGGGCCACATGGAAAAGAAGGTTCCTTTGTTCATTCAAAAGCAACTCATGCAGTGGTAACTGCTCGGAAAAGCAGCATATCCCACGGTTCTGAGCTGGGGGGAGTAACAAATACCACTTGGACATGCCACGTCTTTGTCCATTTGGTACTCTCAGCCTCTAGCACTTATTAACTGGTAAGTAGTAAATCTGTCTCTGCTTCAGTTTCCTCATTTGTAAAACAGACCTAACAACAGCAACACTGCAGAAACAAGTGAGGATCCAGTCAGACAATGAATGTACTTGGCTGACACAGTGGTTGGCACACCCTATGTGCTCAAGAGATACCAGCAGTGATGGCTTTGTTAGTGGTCACTTGTATTAGTTGCCATAGCAGGCACTAGGTGATGATGGCTTACGGCATGGAGTCAAAGAACAGTTATGGAGTGCCTGGTGTTTTACACGACCGCTAAATGTAAGAATCAATACACCAAGTTGGGACGAGGGGCTACAGAGTGGTCAGTGTGGTAAGAGCCTAGCAGTAGGAGAAATTATTTCTAGCTTGGGAGACAATGGGTCTTCAAAGAAAAAGGTGATGTTTGGGATCACAGCACGACTAGAATTTAAACATGAAGAGGGGTCTGCAGGGTATTGAAGAGGAGAAGGCAGCACGGATGCACGAGGACTTGTGGGCACACCATGTTTCAAAGTGAGCACTAGCCACTGTCCTTTATGCACAAAACTGAAATTCAAGATCCAAAAGGCTCTGAAAATTGAAATTTTTTGCAGCTAATTTTTGTGACAAAACTTGATATGATACAAAAGCATATATAATTTCCTTTTCCCATTTTGTGTGAATGATCGTGTATGAGGGCAGATTATCCACACGCTTGCTCTGGCAGACCACTGCCCAGAGCCCCCATAGGATGGCAGGCGCTACATGCTGCGCGCATCACACTGCCTTTCTAAACAGGAATAAGCCTAAATCCCAAACACACCTGGTTTTGAATAAGGAAACAAACATTTGTGATAATGATATCTAACATTTATTGAGCACATATTATATTCAGGTACTTCTCTAAGCATCCTTTTGATGGAGGTATGTACTGATATTATATTTTTTGCACAGATGATAATACTGATTTTTAAGAGGGCTGCTGACCTGCCCAGACTCACAAAGCTGGAAAGTTTCTAAGCCAGGACTCAGAGCCATTAAGCCTGCGTCCTTAAACATTACACTCAACCGCCTGTATTATTATAAGAGCAAGTGTGGTTGACTGTATGATTTACTTACAATCCGTCTTTCTTCCCTCTCCTCCCTTTTGGTGCCTTTCCCTTGAAAAAAGGACTATGCTTCCGACAGCAATATTGGCTTGCGTTTGCCAGTGAAATGTTCATAGAGGTGACATGAGCAGAAACTAAATGTGTTTTTGTGGTTTTGCTTGACCTCTCACGCTTTTGTGATTTATTATAGATAAAGCAAGATCTGGGTAGCTATATAAATCTCAGAATGAGAGATGAGTAGACCAGACCTGAACCCAATCCAGAGCCTGAAACAGAGCTGCCTTCACCAACTCGCAGACTCATAAAGGTGAAAGAAACCAAGAACGTTTGTTGTTGTAAGCCACTGAGATTTGGGGGTTGTACCTTCCACAGCATTATCATAGCAACAAGTTGCTCATTTGAATAACTGAGCTTGAGGTGGATAAGGAAACATTTTCTGAGATGAGGATTTAAAGTTAACTTTAGCTTATTGGGAGGTATCCTAAATAATGTTAAACACTGAGTCACCACTTCCTTCCCCATCACCACACATGCACTCACTCAACACTTACCAATAGTTTTCTTTTGTTCTTAGGATAAAACCCCAAATCCTTAACATAGTCCAAGGACCTCCTGTCTGGGCCCTGCTCAGCTCAGTGATCCAACAACATCTTGTACTATGCTTGCCCTGGTACTGTGCTCACAATCACACTGGCCTCCTCTCAGCTCCTTGAATGTGCACATTCCTTTTGCCACAGGACCTTTGCACATCCTTTTCTTGGTGATAGAAATGCTTTTTCACTAACTCTTTGCCTAGTGAACTCTCATTTTGTCATCTCCTTCTAGCTTTTTCTGAGACCCTTGGTAAGTCAATTTCCCCTATTAAACATGCTCTTAGCACCATGCATTTCTCTTTCATTTCACTTGTTATAGGCTAATTTCGTATTTGTTCATAAAATTTGATCAGTGTCCATCTCTGCCACTAAGCTGTATGCTTTCTGAAAGCAGCTGCAGGGTCTTCTCCCCCCTCCCCCATTATCTTTGTATCCCCAGTGTTATTAGCACGGTCCCTCGTATGTGGCTCATGCTCAGTAAAATTTGTTGAATGAAAGAATGCTGTGGGGCGTAAGCTTAGATAACAGTGAGTACAATAGGTTGTTCTGGCTGCCTAAAGCACAGAAGAACAGAAGTGGTCCTTCCTCCTTTCACAGACTCTTTCAGTTCCAGTGGGTTTTCTCTGAGATTTTGCCAAGACAGATCCCTCATGAAGCCACAGTGTGGTGGGGATGCACCAATCTGTTATCACCAGGCAGGAAATGGGACCTCATCCAGTGCAATGTGGTCCATCCACGTGGCAGATGTCCCTCCTGGTCCCTCACGTCCCCATTGTAATGTTACCATCCAAAGGATGCCTGTCACCAGAGGTAGATGAAAGGTCTGGATGCTGCAAATGCTCTTGACAGGTCGTCTAAACCATC
Source organism: Mormoops blainvillei (assembly GCA_004026545.1). Classification (NCBI taxonomy): domain Eukaryota; kingdom Metazoa; phylum Chordata; class Mammalia; order Chiroptera; family Mormoopidae; genus Mormoops; species Mormoops blainvillei. Next base: position 47,174 of record PVJD01006253.1, read on the forward strand.
ACCTTCAAAATCGATGCACAAGAAATGAGAGTTTCTCAAATAGCAGAGCAGCAGCGGCAGCAGGACTGACTTTTTAAGTCCTTCTATGGTATGAAAAAAGACTGCCTGGATTTCCTTTATGAGGGTAGATGAAAAAGGAGCCACATACTAAACCTGACAAGCTCAGGGGAGGCCTGCATGGTGGCCTTACAAACCCAGAGACCTAAAGCAAACACCTAGGATGGTCTGAATTTAAAACTTTCTCACTAAAAGCAGGTCTTGACGGGCAGCCATGTCCTAGGCCAGTATCTTGCTTGACAGAGGTCAATCTTTACCTTAACTGAAACTGTCTATTGGCTTTTTTTGCATCTATGATACCTTGAGAATGTCTGGGTAATTTACTGTTTCCAGACCCCTCAGGGCACAACTGCTGAGACCACAGAGCCCCGCATTGTTATTGTTATTGTTATCATGTTAGTTGTTACCTATCTGGTGCCCATCTAAGTAAAGGAACTATGTGTCTATTCCTTTTATTTTTTCATCCAGTCCCAGAAATCTCCCCGCTTCCCGCTTTGCCTTCTCCTGCATTCCTAAGGTATCTCCAATGGATTTCATGTAACCCCCTTATTCCCTTACGTCTTCCCCTTTGATTACAAAATAAGTGGTAAAACTGCCATTTTCTGAAGCATTTTCCCAATCTGTTGATATTTTGCTTCTCTACAACTGTCATCAGTTTGGCTCAAACAAACTCATAAAAATTCTTACAGGTTTGGATGTTTCTTACGCCAACCCTAGTGACTGGGATCTGGGATCTGGCAATGAAAGAGGCCATGTGTAGGACCAATGATGGCTTGATTTTTAATACATTTGTGCTATGGGAACAGGACACCCAATCATTCAGATAGTATTTGTGAATTCAATAAACGAATTATTCAATAAACTGAATAATTAAGCAATACCTTAGGATCATTTTGATTTTAAGGTGAAAACTGGTATGTGAACAGAGGTGAGGTGATGCAAGTGAGCATGTGATTAGAGGGGAGACAAAGGCAACATGCAGGAACTGGGTCCTGGGAAACTGGTCACAGGAGACTAGAGCACCAGGAACCAGGTCCCAACCTCAATATAAGTCAAAAGTCAACCGCAAGGGCGCCAAAGACAGAATAAATTTTGGAGAATGGAAAAATCAAGGTGGTGAGGACAGGGCGGAAGTAAAAATTGGTCCGACTGCTTTGAAGGCACTTTGGCATTATCTGTTAGAGCCTGAGACATGTCTACACTGTGATGCATGACTCTTCTCCTAGAGAAACACTCACCCAAGTACAAAGGCACGCATGTAATGAGAAATTCACTGCAATGTGTTCATCATAGCAAGCCTGGGGATGGACTAAAACTCGATGCTGTCGTCTGTGGGATACTACGCAACAGGAAGAAAGGCATTAACATGTAGATATTTCCCCGATCTATTGTTGAGAGGGAAAAAATGCAAAGTGTCCATTGACGTAGCTTGCATGTTACATTTTCTTAAAAGCACATATTAAAAATAACAATACTGTGCATTGGGTATTTTCTGCTGCCATTTATTTGTGTGTAATTGTGCAGTGGGTATACCAATAGGTCACATCACAAACTGTGAACAGTAGTCATCGTTGGGGATGGGTGAAGGGGCCAGTAGTTTAGTGCTATCCATAATACTCTACAGTCAGACTTAACTTGTGAAGTTAAATTTGTTTTTAAAACCCAGTTGTTCAAAAGCACAAATGAGTAATGAAGAATCCAGGAAACAGGGCTGAATAAAACTGCACCCAGGGAAGGGCGAGGTACCCAGAATGAGACTGGGGTTTCCTGATGCCCCGGTGTGGCTCTGAGGGCTTTCATGGATGTCTGGTTGCTCTGTGGACATTCTCAGCCCCCTGCTACCTCCAGGTATCAAAGAAACTAACCAATGTGGGAGAGGTGGCTGTGTCATGATGGATCAGGGGCTCGGGGGTAGGCTATGGGAACAGGAAGCAAGAAAGAGCAGGAAAGTCACCACACCTCCCAGATAGAGACAGCTTTCCCAAGCACCACTGCTGATGTGGGGCTTTTTAAAAGTTTTTAAAAACTGTCTCAAAGAGATTTGTAGCTGACTACCTAAATGTGCAAAGTATACTTAATACCTGGTGCAGGAAAATGCCAGGCAGATAAGGATAAACAAGCACAGAGCAGAAATTTCCGTGTGTCTGACCCACTTCCATTCGTACATCTGACCACGTTGCTGTGAGAGCTGAGGCTGCTGAAGAATGCTCCGAGAAACCTGTAAAATGGTCCACAAATGTAGGTTTTTACCATTATTATGCCCTGGCTCATTTTACATCAGGATTTGATAACAGAGCTCCCAATGGGCCTCACATGAACTCTGGTATTCCCTTCGGCCATCTGCCCTGACTGTGAACACTTCACAGGAACAATTTTGCTTCTACTAGGAATCAGCCTTCCTTTTTAATAGTAGAACTACAATATCCAAATTTAAAAGTTTGGAAAATAGAATAGAAATAAAGCCACCCATATTTTCAATAGCTTCAAAATGTCACATGATATTTGCCAAACGAATGGATGGATGAAGGGAAGGATGAATCTGCGGTAGCGCTTTGCTGCCTTCCCTCCCGGCCCCCCCCCTCGGCATGTTCTACATGGGGCTGAGTGGTGGGCAGCTCTGCACTTTTGTAACCTGCAACTTTCACTGATATAGTAAACACTTCAAGTCACTCCACAGCCTTCGATATTGCACAACATTCCCAGATTTGGTGACACTGTGTTTTTAATCCATCCTTCATATTGGAATAATTGTCATACCCTCCATGTCCCTTCCCAAAAGGAGTATCTTCATTCAAAGTCTTCTGTCCTTTGGCCTGCCCCTAATGCCTCAGGATGTCCTGGTGTTTAGAATATGGTTGGTGACTGGTGGTTGCCAGGGGCTCCATTTTACAGCCTTGATTATTAGTGTTATGGTTATTATCATCATTTTGTGTTCATGAAGTGAACTGTTTAATGTACTACTTGGTTTATTTACTTAATTTTTAAGATAAAGAAGAAGATCACTCTCCAGGTACCACAGAGTTTATTTTTAAAATGAGACAGGGCAGAGAACACACATTACAGTAAACTTCAATGTAAATTAAAGTCTCTACAGAAAGAATTCTACAGAGAGACAGATTGTTTCAAAGAATAAGTCAGCCTGGAGTGATGAGAAGCTCTTTCATTCTCTTAGAGGAAGGATGAGGAATAGAGATGACTCTTCTTCCGGAGGCTGTTATGAGTGAGCAAACAGAGCCAGGGATTATAACCCTGTGAGACTAACTGCCCAGCGAGCATTCAGAATGCATCCACTTGTTGCTGTCTCACTCCTTCCAAGAATTCTACTGTGGGCCTGATTTTCCAGGATCCACTCTGTTTTGTTCATTCTTTGATAAACGCTCTATCAGCTCTTGTTTCTCCTTCCCCACTCTCCAGGTTTGGGGTCCCAGGTCCTACCACACTATTGAGCTCTGGAGCCCATCCACTGGAAGGGGCCCGACAACCTCAGACTTGATGAAATATGATTCTGGCACCTAGTGACAGAGGAACATTCTAGTCATCTCCTGAATTCTTTCAACTCCTATACTAAGGGGTCTAATTCTGTCCTATGGACTAAGTTATCATTCACTTGTTGATTGATTCAGTAAATACCGAATGCCATGAATAGTTACAGCCCTGCGGACAAATAAGAGAACAAACAAAGCTCTTGAAATCATAGAATTCCCTTCTAGTGCTGGGAGATGGATTTAAAAAAAAAAAAAGAGCAAATGGACGATGTGAGTTTGGATATGCTATGAAGGACACAAATGGGCTACTGGGTTGAGAGTAGCTGGGGTCGAAAGAAAACAGCTTTGGTCTGGATGGTCATGGAAGGCCTCTCTGAGAAGTTAATATCTGAGATGAAACCTGCATGAGAATGAGTCAGCCAAGTGAAAGCCTAAAAAATGTGTGTCCTAGGCAGCAGTCCAGCAATAGCCAAGGCCCGAGAGCAGAAATAAAGTAGATGCATTCAAAGTACAGAAAGAAAGCCTTTGGTTGGCCTCTCTGGCTGAAGCTCGGAGAGCAAGGAGGAGAGTGGTAGAAGATGAAGATGGTGAGAAGGCCAGAAAGCAGAGGTCTTGCGCTGGAAAGGACTAGGTAGGGAGTCAGTGTTCACTGATACGCAGGGCTTCTGCTTTGATAAGCACCCTAGTCCATCGAGTCAACCTACTTCATGCTTCATTCTCCAAAGAGAACTGAAGTTTTCTTCGAAACCCCTATTCATATGATCTGTGTGCAGCTTCCTCCTAGGGCCTTGGCTCTGCTTTCCTTGTCCCTGACCAAGACTTACAGGTGTGCCTAAAAAGGAGATCTCTCTAGTCCAAGGCATAGCTGGACCTGACTCCAACAGACCAGTTCATTCTGTAAACCTTTGCTTGTACCAGGCCTTCGGAACCATGTCTAATTCTGCTTTTTGTTACCTTTTGGACTGGGCACCTGGAGCATGTTGGAATCAAGTTGAGTACACCCTAAGTCCATACCCTATCCTTAACGCCAAGTGGGCCCCCACTTGGTCCTATGTCCTTCCTCCTCCCACTTGGCCCTATGTCTAATCCTAGCATGACCTGTACTGACCATGCTCTTGGGAGAGCCTCACTGCACATCTAAGTGGCCCCAACACAGTACTGCTAAACTTAATCATCAGACTTAATTCACTCGACTTAGCTCCAAATAACTCTTGGCTGTTTCAGAAAATCAAATCTGGAGATTTGTCACAATTGAGGACATTTCAAAATTATGTTCAGGCTCTGACGGCAATTTCCAAAGAGCAGTTCCAAGAATAGCTGGGAAATTGCCACGTAATTGGAATAAAGCTCTGACCTCCTTGAGGATCTACTTGGAAGATGGACAACATCCGTGTGGGTGCACAGGAACTAATGTATTTGTTAATAACGGGCTTTATGACCTACCTACCACCCCTGTGCTTGTGGTCATAATGCTTGCAGCATTTTGGCGTGCAGATTCTTATCTGGTGAATTAGGCACCAAACTGGGAGAGTCAGGGCAGCAAAGCTAAAAAGTCACATTAAATATTTGCATTTTGGGCAACAGCTCCTTCCATGGCATGGTTTCCAGGCCTTCATTATTCTGGCTGCCCTGTTTTTGCCTGTAGTTTCCAATAAGCATTTCTGAAGTGGTGCTGAGGATGGGCTTCTCTCCTGGTGCAGACTGAGCTGTGCAAAGAGGTAAGTGTGGTGAGCTTCTTTCCCGAGAGGGCCACCCAATATCCATAGGCCATTTCCAGCTCCCATCTGTGACTGTTGGGATCAGTATAGAATTTACTTTAAAAATATTGTTGTCAATATTTAAAAAAATGGAAGGGGCTCTGGCCAGGTGACGCAGTTGGTTGTAACATCATCCCATACACCAAAAAGGTTGCAGGTTCCATTCCTGGTCGGGGCACGTACTGGAGGCAACCGATCAAGACTTCTCTCTCATATTGATGTTTCTCTTTCTGTCTCCCCTTTTCTCTCTCTCTAAAATCAATAAATATATCCTCAGGTGAGGGTTAAAAACATTGAAAGAGAATACAAAAATCAAGATTTCAAAGCCTTCTTAACAAAACTGCAAGACCTGCCCACACAGGGCCCACTTGGTTTGTAAGGTGACATGCAGCCGGTTCCCTGTAGCACCTGCTCCCTTTGGGGATGAGCCCCCATTTGCCACTGTCACCACCAGGTGTGGCGAAGTACATGAACTTCTTATCTGTGCAAGTCAGCTTCACAAGCCAAATGACTAACAGTGGCAAACACATCTGATCTGCAGTCAGAAGGGCCAACTTTAAACATCCAGCCAAAAAATCACCATGGATCACTCGGCAGGTATGAGATATCACACTAGACTCCAGGGATACAGTCATGAGCAGGGTGATACAGAAGCTGCTGTGGCCGAACCTCCAGTTTAGCAGAGGAGAAAGGGTATAATCAGTCAGTCTTACTTCCTAAATACAAGGTTAGAAGTATTTCCAAGGATAAACAGAGAGCACCTTTAAAACAAATAAAAGAAAAATCTGCCTTCTCCAGGGGGTCAGAGGACCTTTCCCTGATATAGTCACGTTTCAGCTGAGGATGAGGGGAAGTGGACAGGAGACATAGGACATGGAGGAAGAAGTCTAGGATGAGGAATGCCAGGTGCACAGGCCCAGAGAGAGGAAAGAGTTTGGCACAACTTGGGAACAGAAAGATGGCTTTTTTCTCTTAGTTTTATTTTTAATACTATAGATAAAACCTTGGAAGAATTTCATTACTCTTTCTTCCTTGAGAACAGGTACCAGCTCCCTATCACCACGGCAATCTTTCCAATATCCTCGGTATTGTTGAGCAAGAGATAGGCGTGAGTGCTCCTATCTGTGCCTTCACACACAAATACAAGAATCCCTAGCGGAAGATACACAATTCTTTTTTTCTCTATAAAACGGCAATGAAATATATGTAACTCATAAGTCCCCAACTTCATCAGCCTGTGATTATAAAATGAGATTATGCTCTTCATTGATACGCAAATTCTTATGGCCAGGGGCCCTCCAGCTGTCTCCCAGCTGTTTCTGAGAACTTCCTGGGCCTCCTGTGTCCAGAGTGATGCCTGTGGTTTCTGTTTGCTCTGAGCTTCTTGTCTTTCTGGCCCAGCTGTCCTTATTGGTGACTCGTGCTCATGCAGCACTTGGCGCTGGGGCAGGAGACTGCTGTTTAGGGAGTTCTGGCACTTGCTGGTGCCAAAATCTTCTGAATCGGAAGCACCTCTGAAGCTGGAGACTAGTGCTCCTGAACGCTGGCTGCCCCGTACTGATGTGCTGGCTCTGTCCATAGTACTTACGTGCTGTGTGCCGTGCTGATGTGCCGGTTCTATCCTTCCATTCCCCTCCTGCCTCCTTGTGGCCAGAAGGCTGGTCACAGTCACCAGTGGACCCTGGTACTGCCAGGCTGGGATGCTCCACCAGGTCATCTTTAGCTAATCGCCACACTCTCTGTTCTTATTTCTGTATTTATAAAACAGATACACTTGGCAGCATCCCCACGTCCCTGGGAAGACAGAGCAGTAAATGAATGCAGAAGCCTTCAGTGTGCTCTGACCAGTATGCACGTGACCCTCTCACAGCAGGTTAGAGCTCTGCCCAAGTAAAGCTGTAATCATCATCTCAGTGCCAACCACACAAAATGGGACTGTGACGGTCAAGGGGTCATCACAATCTGGCCTCTCCCAGCTGCATCTCCTGCCCGACCCCTCCACACACTCAGTGACACATGTCACACAGGGGTCACGAGCACACGGTGGTTCTCTGTGCCTCTGTGTTTCACAAATGCTGTTTCCCTGCCTAGAGTATCCTTTCCTAAGACCATGCCAGGTAAGTAAAATCACATAGGATGCCTGCTAATTTAACTCTCTGAATCAAGGGAAGGGGAAGGGAGGGGAGGAGTGGGGAAGGAAATTGATGGGTATGTGTAGCTAAACAGTCCACGGGAAATATTTCAAGCACAACTTGGTCTAGGTTTCAAACAATAATAGGACAGAATTTCTCTTTCTTTGTTTCTTGTCTGTTTTCTTGATATGGATTCCATTCTTACCCCAGATAAAGTGACCACTCAGTGGCTGTAGCTCCTACTTTTTCAGCTGTCGGCAACAACTAGACAGATGTTCAACTCTACCATTAACCCATAAAAACTGTCCCAGAAAGGTATTGCCTTGTCTATAATTGGTCCAACTTTTTGGCCAGAAGACAGAATGCCCTAAATCAGTCATGTATCCTCCCTGAGGCCCAGGAGCTGAGTCAACATCATGCAAAGCCCAAGGCCCTGGAGATGCCCGGGGCCTCATGATGTCCAATGCCAGACACTGTGTGACAAAGAGCCTGAATATCCAGGACTGCTACTCCTGCAACCACACTCTCTATTTTTCACCCGAAAAACTCCTATTCTGCCTTCAATAACTCATTTTGCCTCCAATGTGAAACTGTGCAATGCTAGGAAAGCAGGTACTGTATATTCTGGGCATCTCACCCAAGAGCTGATGCGTTGAACTGTGATGCATCTAAATCTGTGGCTGGAAGTGCTTCAGAAGCAGGACCCAACCTACCTGTCCCTCTGTCCCCTGTGTGTAGCTTCTTTCCCTGCACAGAAAACATGCTTAGTAAGAGATGATTAATGGATGACTATCTATAGTTTTGGCCTCAGTTTTTTTTTTTTTTATTATCTTTATCAAACTACTGGTTACATTCATCTTGTGCTCAAAACAATCCTTCCAGATCTTATTTTTGTCCCTTTTTATACATGAACACATTCGAAGTTGGTTCATTTTATCGGATGAAAATGCAATTCATGTTTTAGACCTAAACACAAGACTCTGCCTTAGCCCCTATAGAGAATTTCGACTTGAGTCTCTGTAGTTCTCTAACTTGGCCACGTAGTTTTGAGTTCTGATGCGTTTTTGCCTTTTAATAACTATGACGCTCAGCTTTGTATTAGCTACCTATTTGATTAGAAGGCCTTGTAGATCCTCATCAAATCACCTCTCCAGATGAAAAACAGTAGATAGGACAGAACTAAACACAGAAGGTCATTAGTGGACTCCAACAGGGCATCATGGATAGGCTCCCTAGGTTATTAAGCAAAAGTTGAGTCCTGGTACCCCCATGCACTTTCTTGGTCCCATAGATTTTTTTTTTAACTTGACTTCTTCTTTTTTTTCTTCTTTTTCTTTTTTAATGTGGGAGATTTCATACAAAGGTCTCAATTTCTACCTTTCAAAAAAGCCCCCAAACCTAGCAATGCAGGGCCCAGGCTACCCACATGCAGCCACCAGCTGAAGCTCAGTATTGAGGGAGAATATCATCAGGATTCCCACAGTCCACATCCGCCTGTTCATCCACCCGCCTGTTCATCCACCCGCCTGGCCACGTCAGCCCTGGAACTCCCAGGCCTGCTTTTCCCCGTTCCTCTCACGTGCTACAGCAACTGTCAAGGGCTTAAGAGCGATCCACTCCAGATGCTCATGCATGGACCACAACTGAGGCTCAGAGAGGACAGCAAACTACTTCAGCCTCAGTGTCCCTGATGCCTGGAAGCCCTTGGTGCCACAGCACCAACCCCAACTTTCCTCACAGAGCTGATTATTACTGCTTTTTCTCATAGGGAGACATGACTGGCCTTCATCCTCCCTTCTTTCTCCATCAGACCAGACCCTGTTCGGGAACCACACTGTAAATCACAACCCTTTCTTCCACATTTACATTTTGAGGGCTCTGTCTCCTACCTCCCCTGGGTGAAAGTGAGTATTCCTCTCCCAAGTAAATAACCTCAGTTCCGTCAATCATGTTAATGGGTACTGGTTTCTGGACCCTGCCTGTCAGCCTGGTCACCTACTCTGAGCCACATGGCAAGCTAAGCAGGGAGCAGACACTTAGAAGCAAATCAAAAGTTATCTACCTGAAAGGAAGAACCTCCTGCCAGAAATCATCACAGAGCTTCAGCGTCAGAAGGAACCTCAGGAATCATCCAATCTTTTATAAGATAAACATGAAGCTCTCACGGGCACTGAAAAAACCAGGTGTGATTTACCCTCCTGAAGGTGGGCACAAGCAGCAGCAGACAGGCTGACAACAAATGACCTTGTGACAAGAGTTGTTTGCAAAGTAAGGTCAACTTACATCATGGCATCTAGATTTTCAACTATGCCAAATCTTACTTTAGATGGAACCGAAGGTGGAAAACCGAGGCCAGATGCCTCTGTTTAGGATGATGCTGCACCTGGGAACCAATTACCACCAGGAAGAGCATGAGAGAATTATGGAAACTAACCTTTTCTAATCCACTGTCGACAGAAACCTCTGGGCAGCAGATCAATATGGCGTGGTGGAGGGGCACAGAAGTCTCTCTCTGCACCTTCACAGCAGTAATTAAGGACGGTTTAATGAGACTGCCTGAGAGCAGGTGTCTAAGTACAGAAGCAGATGGGCATAGAGGGGGAGCCAGCGCTGGGTGTGAATCACCCTCAACCTCTTTGACAACAGTCAGCATTAGGGCATCTGGGAGCCATGCCCCAAAAGAGAAAAGGCCGGGGTGCCACGGAAGCTGACAGTGAGGGAAGGGGAAGCTGGAAAAGATCCATGTGGTCTGAGGTCTGCCCCCTACTCCCATCTTCAGAGACAGTTCAGCCCTATAATCCTCCCATCCCCCTATGGAACGATGGAAGCCAGGCTGTGCGACATTTTAAGGCCAGTTCTGACACTTAGAAGCTGTTCCACCTGGAACAAGACCCTTCACCTGATGATGCCTCTTCTGGAAAATGGGACAATAGCAACGGGCTCATCTGAAGGACTCGGTGAGGGGTAAGTGAGATCACAGTGGTTTGAAGAACCAAGCACGTGCCTCACTCCCAGCGAGTACTCGGTGTCAGGTACTATTACCAGCTTGCTGTCCCCTGAGGCTCCGACTCTCACGCAGGTTGTTGGTGTATTAACATCCTACCTGACCACACTGTCAGGTCAACTTGAGATGCAGAGTATGACGGTCTTGACTCTGCCCAGCAGGAAGCAGGCACGAAAACACGGTTCTTACGCTTTCCCTGGGCTAAAAACTGCAGATGGGACACTAGCAGAGGGTGAGTAGGTAGAAACTACTTTGCAGAGAGTATGTACTGCAGTGGGGCGGGGGGTGCCGCAGCTTGAGAAATGTGTAGCCTTAAGTTTTGCTCCCCTCATCCCCAACAGCTCCACCACAGGGAAATCAATCTTTGGAGAGCAAGACCCTTCCAATAGAATTGTTTCCCCACAACTTGCCCCGGCGGATGCAAGGAGGTGGCCCTCCATCATGACACTTCCCAGAGGCGGAATGCCTGGAAGGCAAAGCGGCAGCAGCCCAGGGTGCTGATGGCCCCCAGACAGAACCATATGGCTGCTACATGTTCCACATAAATTACCTTTATTAGCACTGAGCTAAATAAAAGAATTTAATATAATGATGCATTTTAATAACAGCCCCCCTTCCTGCAGCTCCATTCCCACCCAATAGGATCCATCCACAGAAGCCTAGGCTGAAAGCCTCCTGGTCAGCTGCCCCATGATTTAAGACCAGCTATTTCTTGTCTCCATGCTCCATAATGAAGTCAGTCAGATTTTATTGCCAAATGGCCCTGGTAATGCCTCTGTAACTGCCCATCGAAGGTGCTTTTGCTTTTGGGAATAAAGAGCGAATTTGAATTTCACCAAGATAAACTCAGGACTGGGTCAATACATCTAATGGTTTTCGTTTGTGCCCCCAACTTTATCTATTTTTAAGCTTTGTTCCCGCAGGGAAATAAAAACGTATTACCTGAGTGTGTTAAAGCCACAGGCTGGGGGAGAGTGGGACATTCATGAGCCGTTTTCTGTAGGGCAGGGAGCAGAGGGAGCAAGGCTGTCACCACTGGTAGGAAAAAATGAAGCTGGATTGTTGGGGGGTGGGGGCGGCAATATAAAGAAGAAATCACTTAATCCACCACCAACTTTGCATTTAACAAAGCCTTTTCTTCTTCCATGGGTGACACTCAATCCTCCAAGGGTTTCGAGAGATTAACCTCATTTTACACATGGGGACCTGAGGACCAGGTGTGGAAGGGGGTATTTTTCAAGGTCACACAGCAGAGGAGGCCATGTGAATCCTCTGGGAGGTGGTGTATGGTTTGGAGGTGTGGTCGTTACATTATATATCTTCTATTTAGATTTCTGCACCTACATTACAATACAGGCTCTTTCTGTTTTTATTTTGTTTGTGATTTTTGCTTGTTATGTGTCACCTCTGGTATGACCAATCTCTTTCGTCTGAAAACCAGGTCCTTTGATGTCTACTTACAAACAACAAATGAAGTGTACATGACATTCAAAATTATTTTATATTAGTTTCAGGTGTACAACATAGTGCTCAGACTATTACATACTTTACCAAGTGATCCCCCTAATAATGAATGTCAACTGTAATTGAAAAACTTAAAAAATGATAACAAACTAAAGTGAAAGTTAAAACACACACACCTGCCCCCTCCCCGCACACAAAATTAAGTATGTGTGGCCCCTTCTGTAGTGTTAGAATGGAATTCCTTGACTAAGTTGGTATGAGGTGGGAAAAGAGGTTGCTCCAAAATTTTTCAAGAGACAGGCTGAGCTCTGGATACTGGTGGGGAAAGAGCCCTCCCCACCTGCAAAGTGCACAGGTGCAGCTGACATGCAGCCAGCATCTCTCTTAGTGTGCAAGGGGAACTGTAATGGGCCACAGACACCCCATGTGGAGAGCGGGAAAAGGCACTGAAAGTACCCAGGGGCCCTGGAGGATATGGCAGGGAAAAGGCAACTTAGTGCTCCAGTGCTCCCACTGGATGGGGACTTGCGGCTGCAAGCTGGTGTCCCATGGACTGGAACTGAGTGACAGATATGATCCCTTTGCGCTACAGGTTTCCAACTAACCAAGCAGGAGAAAGGCTAGTATATTCTTTTTTTTAAATAATTTTTTACTTTTAAATTATAGTTGACATGCAATATTATATTAACTTCAGGTATACAACCCAGTGATTAGACATTTATGTAACTTACAAAGTGATCCCTCTGATAAATCTATGACCCATCTGAAACCATAAATAGTTATTACAATATCACTGACTACATTCCCGATGCCTTAACTTATATCCCAATGACTATTCTGCAACTACCAATTTGTACTTCTTAATCCCGTCACCTTTTTCACCCAGTCCCCCTACCCTTCTCCCCTTTGGCAACCATCAAAATGTCCTCTGTGTCTATGAATCTGTTTCCGTTCTGCTTGTTGGCTTGTTTTTTAATTCTACATATAAGTGAAATTATGCAATATTTGTCTTCCTCTGTCTGACTTATTTCACTCAGCACAACACCCTCTAGGTCCATCCATGTTGTTACAGATGGCAAGATGCTAATATATTTTATGATTGAGTCATATTCCACTGTATATATGCACCACTTCTTCTTTATCCATTTGTCCCTTGATGAACACTTAGAATGCTTCCATATCTTGGCTATTGTAAATAATGTTACAGTAAACTTAGGGCTGCATATGTCTTTTCAAATTAGTGTTTTGGGTTTCTCAGATAAATACCAAGAAATAGAATTGCTGGGTCCTTCTTTGTCTCTTGCAATAGCCTTTGTTTTAAAGTTTGTTTTGTCTGATGTAAGTATTGCTATCCCAGCTTTTTTGTTTGTTTCCATTTTCATGAAACATATTTTTCCATTCCTGTACTTTCAGTCTGTGTGCATCTTTTGATCTTAAGTGAGTCTCTTGTAGATGTAAGGGTCTTGTTTTATTATCCATTCAGCTACTGTAGGTCTTTTAATTGAAGCATTTAACCCATTTGCATTTAAAGTAATTGTTGATACGGATACACAAAATGTATTTATACCATTTTATTATTCATATTTTTATCTGTATTTTTATCTGTATTTTATCTGTATTTTCCTCCTTAAAGAACACCCTTTAACATTTCTTGTACCACTGGTTTGGTGGTGATGACCTCGTCTAGCTTTTTCTTGTCTGGAAAGCTGTTTATATGTCCTTCAATTCTAAATGACGGCTTTGCTGGGTAGAGTAATCTCAGTTGTAGGTTCTTGCTTTTCATCACTTTGAATATATCTTGCTGCTTCCTTCTGGCCTGCAAAGTTTCTGTTGAGAAATCAGCTGGCAGTCTTATGGAAGCTCCCTTGTAGGTGGCTAACTGTTTTTCTCTTGCCCCTTTTAAGATTCTCTCTTTGCCTATAACCTTTGACATTTTTACAAAGATTTTATTTATTTATTTTTAGAGAGAGGGGAAGGGAGGGAGAGAGGGAGAGAAACATCAGTTGGCTGCCTCTTGCATGCATCCTGACCAAAGACTAAACCCAAAGCCCAGGCATGCAGCCTGATGAGAAATCGAATCAGCAAACTTTTGCTTTACGGGACAATGTCCAACCAACTGAGCCATGCTGGTCAGTGCTGACATTTTAATTACGATGTGTCTTGGTGTGCACCTCTTTGGGTTCCTTTTGTTTGAGATCTCTGCACTTCCTGGACTTATATGCCTACTTCCTTCACCAGGTTAGGGACGCTTTCTGTCATTTTCTCAAATAGGTTTTTAATTTCTTGCTCTCTCTCTTCTCCTTCCAGCACCCCCTGCTTCCCCATGATATAAATGTTGGCATACTTGAAGTGGTCCCAGAGGCTCCTTAAACTATCATCATTTTTTTGGATTCTTTTTTACATTTTGCTGTTCTGACTGCATGTCATCTGTCTCTCAAATCACTGATTTGATCCTCTGCTTCATCTACTGCACTGTTGGTCCCTGTAACATATACTTTGTTTTAGTTATTGTTTTCTTCATTTCTGGCTGGTTCTTCTTTGTTTTCTATATTTACTTTTATGTTTCCTGTCTCATTGCTGAAGTTCTCATTGAGATCATTGAGCATCCTTATGAGTATAACCAGTGTTTCGAACAAAAGCATATGGTAGATTGCTTTTGGTTTGTTCTTTCATTTAAGACATATTTCTTTGTCTCCTCATTTTGGCTGTCTCCCTGTGTTTGTTTCTTTGTATTAGGTAGAGCTGCACAGTCTCCCAGTCCTGGTAGAGTGGCCTAATGTATAGGTGTCCTGCAGGGCCTAGCGGCACAGCCTTTCCAGTCACCCCAGCTGGACTCTCTAGGCGTGCCTCCTACCTTGTGTGGGCTGTGTGTACCCTCCTGTTGTAGTCGGGCTTTGATTGCTGTTGGCATTTCAAGGGGGTGGGGATTTACCCCCAGGACAATTGGCTGGAAAGACCAGCCATGACCATAGGGGAGGAGCTGGTGGGCAGGGGACAACCCCACAGGGCGGGACTTGCTTCAGATGAGCTGTGATGCCTGATGAGGCTGCTCCTTGAGTGTGTTGCGTGTGGAAGTCGTTGGGTGGTGCTCCAGGGTGGTTTAAAGCTGTTCAGCAGCTCTGGGGCCTCCCGGGAGGTACAGGCCAAAATCAACTATTGCCTTATCTTCACTCAACAGCATCTACTGCCCCCACTGACTAGTACAGTGAAATTGTCATTGTTCATGAATAAGCATTCCAGTCCACTCTCCTTGGCTGCCAGGTTACATCGGTGTCACGGGAACTGTTCTTGTTATATTAACAATGGCCAGACTTTTACCAGACAGACAGACCTCATATAATTGAACTGGTTAATTCTCAATGAATATCCAGATTGCCAGCCTCTTTTGAAAAAAATTCAGAAAAATTCGGGAAACAAAAATTATGAAAACAGGGAGCTGGGTCTGAGTGGCAGCTGTTCCCTGAAGACAGGACCTGCTCTTTCCCTTTTGCCACAGTCCTCATGATCCCCTATTGTCTCATGCTGGGGTCACTGCATTTTTATCCATCACCTGCTAGTGTGGAGGCCTTTACGTTTGTTGACTGTGACCTAAGCCATTAGGAGAGTTTTCCAGGTTTAGTCTCCTCTAATCCCTGAGGAGGGCACAGCAGAGAGTGTGGGTTGTCACTGACATCACCAGCCCCGTAAGCATTCCTCAACTCTGCCAGTGACAGTGACCGTGGGAGGTGAAATGTCACAAACCCATCCTCTATCTTGCTTTTTCTTTGCTTCTAGTACTTCCAAAATATGGAGCATGAATCCTTCAAAATTCAAAAGAATCTAGTTCTGTTTTTCCAATAAGCTCTCAGACAGTCCCCCCCCCTTAAAATGCTTTATGAATGCTAAGCTTGTTATTATTACCTCATATTCCACTGGCCATTGCTGGCAAGGGACAAATAGGGAAAGAAAGCATACAGTTGACTTAGCTGATCAGGAAAATCAAACGGCTTCACACTAAGTTAGTCAAAACCCTTAAAGCATTCTGAATGGCCCCCCTCCTCTCTGAAAGACCCCAACGTGAATGCAGCAGGAGGCACTCACTGACCAAACCACAAATCTGAGATCCCCGAAGACCTTTGCCTAGGTCTGGTTCTGTAGACATGCCGTCAGTAGCTGGGATCTCTAGCTAAACAGAGCCAGGTCTGAGTTCTGGTTTTGTCCCTTTGCAATCGGGGGGTTCTTGGCCTCTCTTAGCCTCGGTCTGCACATATGCAAATGCCAAAAGAAACAGTAAGTATCTCAAATGAAGTAAAGGTTACATAAGGACTGAGAGGCTTCAACATTAATATAAACACTTAGTGCAGGATGCAGCACATAGTAGCTGCTCAGTAAATGCTAGTGACGCTGCTCGTAAAGCGTAACTGCATGAATGCTTGTCCTTAATAGAGCAATAAACTTACTGGAAGTTCATGCCTGTGCTCAGTTACACACAGACTGTTTTAGTCCACCTGCCATGTGCAAGCTCTGCCAAGCCCCCAGGGTATGACAGCGGTCTTGGTACTCAAACTCTAGCTGAGGAAACATATAATCGCTCCCCTTACCTACAGGACATATGTTCCAGGACCCCCAATGGGTGCCTGAAATCACAGATAGTACTGAGCCCGATATATACTATGTCTTTTACTATACATGTGTACCTGTGATAAAGTTTAATTTATAAATTAGGCACAGTAAGAGATTAATAATAATGACTAATAAAAGAAAATAATTATAATAATATACTGTAATAAAAGTTACGTGAATGTGGCACTTAAATAAAATAAGGGTGACTGGAACACAAGTGCTCTGATACCTCGACAGTGGATCCGATACCTGAGACGGTTCATGGGTGGGGAGCGTCTATAGTGTGGATATGAGAACAAAGGGATGATTCATGTCCCAGGTGGGGAAGGGCAGGATGGCATGAGATTTCATCACACTACTCAGAATGGCTCGCAATTTAAAACTTATGAATTATTTATTTCCGAAATTTTCCATTTAATATTTTCAGACCCTGGTTGACCATAGGTAACTGCAACTACAGAAAGCAAGACCCCAGATAATGGGGGACAACTGTACACATAATATGCAGTTACTAGATCATTTTGCAAGTACATAAAAAGGCTGTTTCAGCCCAGAGGACACAATTGCTCTGCTGGACTGGGTGGGCGTGTGCATGCATGTGCGTAGACTTCACAGGGAAGCAAATCCATGGAGGCAGAGAATAGATTAGTGGTCGCCTGGGGTTCAGGGTGGGAATGGGATTGAATACAAAGGGTAGGAAAGATCTTTGGGGGAAGAGGTAAATGTTCAAAAACTTGTGATGGTGATGACTGCACAACTCTGTAACTGCTAAAAACCACTGAGTTATACATTTAATAAGAGTGAATTTTGTAATATGTAAATTATATCTCATGAAAGTGCTTTTTAAAAAGAGCTCACAGAGGAGGTACCTTGTAAGCTAAGCACACAGAGTGGATAGCATTCACTACACAGAGGGGAAGGACTTGGGCACCCCCAGACAGGTGCTGGCGTAGGGGAAAGGGCAGGAGCAGGCAAGGCTCATCTCCTCAGGGAGCAGCAGCATGGCAGGTGGCAGCAGAGATGGGTTAAAGGCTGGTTCAGACACTCTGCCTGGTGCTAACAGGCAGTGGGCCCCCTCCCCTTGGGCAGGGACACAGGTGCTAATTTTGCCACACCCTCAGCAATGCTCAGCCTCCACTGTTTCAATCTGCCTTTTGTGGTAATGTTGGCTTTGGCTTTGCAAAGAGACATTCAAGTCACTGTTTGCAACCAGAAATCCCCTCACAGGGCATGAGGGCAGAACAAGTGTTTGATTTCTCTGATCTTCTCCCAGTCAAAGATTCCTCTTCACTGGCACTTAGAGGATTTGTAGTTTCTTCACAGAAACCGCACAAGAGGTTTTTCTGTTTAATCCCAGTTCCTCGGAGTTTGGGCTGCATGTGGTTTATGTTTCAAGAGCACCGTGGTGCCTAGTGTGGTAGTGAGCCCCAAGCTCTTTGCAGGGAGGAGCTGGGATAAACCAAGGTGCTCAGAAAGCTTTTAAAGATGACAAAGCTGAGGCCAGAGAAGCACCTTCAGGACTCCTGGTGGGGCCAGTGTCCCTTCGGACTGCCTGACCTTCCACCTTGGCAGACGAGTAACATTCTTCGACCCCACCTTCCTGACCTACACAATTGGATCCTTGGTCCCAGCGGAGCTGTTGAGATGGTGGGTCTGAAGAGTCTGGACCTGAGCAATGATGTGTTCACTGCTCTGAGCCAGTCAGTGGGCCTCGCCTATGGAGAGCTGCGGGTGTGAGCTCTGAAACGTGGACCCCTGGTCTGGGAAGAAGGGTGGAGGTGGCCTCCCCTTCCAGCCTGGTTCTTGGCCTAGTCCTCTGCGCAGCTGGGTTCATTTGATTATACCAAAGGATTTACCAGATGCTCTGTATGCTTCTGGTAAAATCCTATTTTTTGCTTAAACAAGTTGGAAATGGATTTCCTGACTTGTAACCAGTGTCCTAATAGAGTCAGAGAGTGGCATGACCAAATCGCAGTGCAGACTGGACACCAGAACCCTGCTTTTCGGCCAGACCAGGGGCGTTCATGTTCAATACCCAAAATGGCAGAGGTCAGCTGCTTATCAGCCTTAGCAGCTACACAGAATTACAAAATTGTTTCCAGAAGCAGGTCCACTTCAAGTTCAACCAGAGAAGGGACTACATTATATATAAGAGGAAAAGGTATCTGGAAATCACTAATAAAGATAAGCCAGGAAGGGCAAGTAAGAGTCAGATCCACAGGATTTTATGGCCATTGCAATGAATTCAATTTTGTTTAAATGTGATAATACATGAAAATAGGTTCAGCTCTGGCTGGTGTGGCTCAGTGGACTGAGTGCCAGCCTGCGAATCAAAGTGTCGCTGGTTCGATTCCCAGTCAGGGCACATGCCTGGGTTGTGGGCCAGATTCCCAGTAGGGGGCTGCTCGAGAGGCAAACACACATTGATGTTTCTCTCCCTATCTTTCTCCCTCCCTTACCCTCTCTAAAAATAAATTTAAAAAAAATTTTTTTAAAAAGAAAGAAAGTAGGCTCAAATATGTAAAACACAGAATAGCACCTAGTACAAAACAGGTACTAGCTACTATTACTAAATAATAGTTATTGTTATCCTTAGGATAATGGGAAGCAATTGAAGAATTTTTAACAGAGGTGCAACATCACTTTTAAGTTTTGAAGCGTCTCCTGGACGTAGGGGAAAGAATGGACTGGTCAAGACCTTAGAGGGGATGGGAGGCAGACAGAAGTCCAGTGCCATCCTCAAAACGAGAGAGGGTATCTTTAACTAGAGTGGTGCCGGTGGATATAAGAGAAGCTGAGACATTAAAGAGATATCTAAGGGGAAAAGTTGACAGAGCTTGATGATAGACTATGTGGAATAAAGAAGCAAGCAGCTCAGAGGCGACTTTCAGAGTTTAGGCTGAACAACTGGATGGCTAGTCATGTCACTTAACAGAGCCAGTAAGTACTAGAAGGAAAGCTAAGCTGCATGGGAAAGGTTATGAGTTTAGTACAGTGCACACTGCATGTGGGGTCAATTTGAATGTGCAAGTGAAGATGTCAGTTAAGCTTTTGGATATTGATGTCTGAAGCTCAGGGGAGAAACCTAAAAAGGAAAAGTTTCAAGTCATGTTGCAGCAAAGTTGAAGCCATGGGTATGCTGGAGATGCTCCAAAGTGAGCGTCCAGAGTCACATTCCCAGAGAAAGCCAACAGGACCCACTTAAGCATGATGGATGCCGTAGCCACCTTGAGTGCCCCTCCAAAGCCTCCAGGCCTGCTCAATAAATATTTGCCTATAGAATAAACAAGTCAATCAATCAACAAATGAACAGAGTTAAAAGCTGGAGTTGCATATCAGATCTTTCAGTGGAGGCAGTGAAAGAAAACCATGGCCTGAATTCTAGACTCCCTTTGACTAGCTCTCGTATTTTTCTTAATTTTCAAGAATTAACATAGAGCCAAAAGTTGCAAGCAAATAAAACATGTCTGAAACTGCATTCAAGAAATAAAAAGAAACCCAAACCCAAGCTTAATTTTGTTATAGAAATCTGTTCATTACTATTCTATTCCACCAAACGGTCTTCCTCTTTGATGAATGGATGCTTTGAGCTGCAGGCACCAGAACTGCCTCAGGTGAGCAGTCCCTGAAAGCTGGGCTTGAGTGCAGGGAAACTGAAAGAACTGGAAAGCTTGCCTGGGAATAGACGTTTATTAACTTTGTTCAATACGAAGGTGGAATCTGACTTTGAGTATTAGGAATACCTTTCAATTAGTGTCAGCTCTTCCTCCCAAAAAGCTCTCAAGAAACTCTGCCACTCCTCCAAAGTTTCAGAAAACAGAACACTAGAGTTTGAAGAGTCAGCAAAGAATGCCCTGTTGGAAATTCTTTCAGTAGATGGATTTGTGCAGCAGAGGCAGAAAAATGCAAGAAGCCAGGGCAATAAAAACAAGGTTGGTGAACTTTATGCAGTGAAGCCAGGAAACCTAATTTTTAAGGGTGGCTGGGATAGTCATCAAGAAACTGTGTTTTTATCAGAAAAGTTTATATTATGTTCTAGATAGTGCCATGCCAACAGGTCCATCAGAGGAAAAGTGACCGATGGCCCTGTCCTTCTGCCACAGCTGACTAGAGCAAAGTGAGACAGCCCAAGGGAAGCTATTCTATACAACAATAGTTCTTAAATTTTAATGTGCAAAAAAATCACCCGGAAAGCTTATTTAAAATGCAGTTTTCTGGGACCCATGCTCTGAGACTGGAATTCAGTAAGTCAACATGTAGCCCATGAATTTGCATTTCTAATGAATGTGTCCTGCATAAGAATGCTGATGTGCTGGTGCCCAGGACCGGTGCATTTTGCCTACAAGTTGTTATCTCTGTGATGACAGGGACACTCAGGTGTCCACCATACCCAGTACAGTGCTGGGCTATTAAAATTACTCAATAAATATTTACTGAATAAATGATCCTCTCTCAAGGAGTTATGAAATTTAGAGACAGATAGTGGATAAAAGAAAGCCCAAAGACACAGAAAAGGAAGCAGGGAGAAGCCATGAGGCCACCAAAAGCATGAGCTTGCAGTCACTGGGTATGAGTCCAAAGCTAGGGAGACCAGGGAACTGGTCAGTAGTATCAGGTCAGTGGAAGCCTTTGCCATGTTTCCAGAGGGCTAGAAAAGGCACCCAAAATCTTTCCTGCTGATAAAGTGACAAGAACATCAGATTATATGAGGCGCTAGTTTTTGAAAAATCCTTCAATCTCTGTGGGAAAAGTAACAGCATTTCCTGCCTTCCTTCTTTTTCCATGTGCCCTCACTATCCTTTCCCCCAAACAATGAGGAACTGCCACCCACAGCCAGAAAAGGCCAAATACCAACCCAACTCAGCCCAGGAGACCTGGATCCAAAACCTGACTTTGTGACTTATGTCTTGGCCACCAAGGAAAAATCATTTAAATCCTCCAGATCTTTGTTTATTCATCTGTGAAATAGAGATAGGATTGCCCCTTCACAAGAATAATGGACATACACTTGCAAGTTGTAATGAGTGGCCCATAATAAGAACCAAGAAAATGTGTGTGGATTCTGATCTCTTTCCTGAACTTGGGGCAACTTTGATAATTTCAGAATATATTGTTACCGACTCATTCATTCATTCATTCATTCATTCATTGTACAATTGTAGTTTGAGCACCTACTTCACCCCAGACACTGCTCTAGGTACTAGGGATATATCAGTAAATAAAAGAGACAAAGACCACTGGAGCATGCATTAAAGTATGGAGAGAAGCAATGGATATGATAAGGAGGGGAAGGGTGCAGTGTTATTGGATAGTGTTAAGTACCTTGGGTACAATGCCAAGAGGGGTAGGGGTTACCATTTTAGATCTGGTAGCTGGAAAGGCATGACTGCATAAATGAAGACCTGAAGAAAGTGAAGGGCAAGTCTTATAGTCATTTAAAGAGCAAACATCCCAGGTGCAGAGAACAACAAGTGCAAAAGGCGACTTTGGGGATGGATGTGGAGTGTTTTGGGAGCAGCTAGGAGACCGGTGTCTCTGCAGAAGAATGATGGAAGCAAGCCTGGTAGGAGATGAAGTCAAACTGGGTGTGGCTTCAAAGAGGAGTTGCTGATCACAGAGGCCCTATAGGTCGTTATCATAAAGAGCACGGCTGTTCCTGAGCCAATGGGAAGCCATAGTTCAGTTTGGAGAAAAAATGTGGCCCAGTGTTAACTTGTCTGTACAAAATCAATCTGGTTGCTCTGTTTAAATCACAGGCAAGGTAGGATGGAGACTTAGGCTTAGGTGGGGCTCTGGAGAGGAAAAGAATCATGCTATCAATGCTGATGTTAGAACACATGGGCTACTGTGAAAACTCGAAGACAAACAGTGTGAGAAGAGGCACAGATCCCCGAGATGACGTGAAATGGACTTAGAGCCACAGTCTTTGCTGGACAGACGCTTAGCCCATGCTTCCCTGACAGCTCTGGAGGAAGGGGCTGGGCCTTTACTGCTGGTTCCCGCATGTCCGAGCTTCTTGAAATACTTGTTCCATACTGAATTTAATTCCTTTCGCCCTTTCATCCTTCAGCACCCTGAAATACAAATTATTTCCTTACCACTCTTCTAAAATTATTGCCAAATCCACAGGACATATGTAGGGCCTCATCACACCTCTGTCAGTGTTCGGGTATCATTACGCTGCTTTTCTGGCTGCTGTTGTCTTTCGACTTGGTGGCACCAGCATTTCTAATTTTCCTCCAAATCACTTGGTCACTCTCAGCCTCCCAGCCTGCTATCGTGTTAGAGTTTGCTGAGGCTCAGGCCTGGACCTCTTCTCTTCTCCACACCACCTCCCCAAATGATATCCTAAGTCCTGTTTCTTATGAAACCAGCCATGGCTGGTGACTCCCCAAATTAACTTATGCCCTGACCTCAGACTGACACACCTCAGACTTAACATATCCACCCCACCCCCAAATATGCCCTATCTTCTCTAGTTAGCTGCTATAAGGACAACTTTTAAAATGTGATGCCGACTTCCAAGATCATGAACATTCTTGGAGAAAATGGAAACTGTGTCAACACGTGGTCCCCATTCCCAAAGGGCGAAGGTCTGCTCAACAAAGCCCATACATGCTCCAGTCTTCAGGTTCCTGGCTGACTGACTCAGTGCAGACGAATATATCACCTCCCTGACCCCACGAGGCATTTGGGGTGGCAGCAGCTACACCGATCTCCTCTTGCACTTTTCTTTGCACTGGGAATTCTGGGATCCATCCACACTGGTATTTTTTAATTCCTTAAAAGATCCAAGTTCTTTTCTGCCTCAGTTCCTTCCCTCTGCCAGGAAAACCGCTCTCATTCTTACCACACCACCTCCTGTAGATTTCAGTCAATGTCCTGTCTGTCTGCTGGCCTCATCACTAGCCCCCACCTAAACTGCCCTCCTCTCGTGCTCCTTCATAGCACTTCTTGCAATTTCTAATTCTGCACACGTGTGTGCTTAACAGCTTAGTGCCATCTCTCCTCACGCAGGCTGAAAACCCCCAAAGTCCACTATCTGTGGTGGTCATCACTGGACATCTAGTGCCTGGTGCCATATATCTTGGTTATGTGAATGAATGAATGCCATCCACTTTATAATATTTGGATGCTCAGTTTCCTCATCTGTAATGTGACAGTGGTGATATTTGATCATCTTTGTGCACTAATTACTTGACAGATCAAATAAAACCATAAGATAATCTACTGTTTTATTACATCTTTATTCTCCAGGAAAGAGAGACTATTTTACCCATATTTGTATCATTCGCACCTGGCATAAAGTTATTGCTCAACGAATGTGTGTCAAATCGAATTGCTATTATTATTTGTCTGTAGAAGGTAAAAACAAGAGCTGATGTCAGCTCCCTGGTCCACAGTTAATATTCCTATCCATTTCTCTTAAAACGATGCCCATACCTGACCACAAGGCTTGGAGATCTTAAAGCAAGCAAGTTTGGGGTGGATCAATAAGTTACGGCCTAAGGGAAAGTTTTGTTTCCCTGAACAAGTTTCTGTTTTTTACCTGTTTGCTTTATTTTTCAAGGTGTCTAAAGTCTGTCAATAAAGGTGAGGCTTATTGCTTGAAGGTTTGGCCAGCAAAAGAACTATAGAAAATCTGTCTTCACCCAAAGAAGTCAAATATCTACTCCACACACAGAGTAAAAGTTAAAGCCAAGTTGTACAATGATGGGGAGGCAAGGCCCAAAGGTGGTGTGAGGGTGTGGTCAGTGTAAGGACACTCACGTTTGTCTGAAAGCCTCCAAACATCATCTCCATGACTCTCTAATAGGTGTGTGACAGTAACCCACACAGACTGGTCTTCAGAGTCTATCTATGGTTCCCCTGCTCCACTCACATGTGTTTGGGAAGAGTGATGACAGAAGAAATGTTTATGAGCCCCTACTATGTGCCAGAACTGGACAACACATCCTCACAACTACTCATTGAAACCTCACTCAGAAGGTATTGTTACCCCTTTTTTAGAGACATAGAAACTGAGGTTCAAGTAGGTTAAATCACTTGCCTGAGGTCGTAGAATTGACAAAAAGTGGAGGGCAGTGCCACCTGCACTGAAGAATGAATAAAAAAAAAAAAAAGAACAGCAGCACAGAAAGCAGTAAACCAGACACCTGTAAGTTTTACTGCTGACCCGGCATCACAGCAGAAATCTCCCATCAAGTTTTCCTTGACCAGTATAGCCGCATCTTAGCACACGGTGTGATGCCATTGAAGGAACGTGGGCTTTGGAGTCAAACACAGCTACGTGAGCTATGATACACCAGGGATCTGCGGAATTCTTCTGTACCCATGGACAGGTGGTCAGGAGTTCCATGGTGGCCTGGCCCATAAGAGATGCGTAATGAAGACAACCTTGTCTTTCCTCCTTCCTATTTCAAGCAAGTACACGACACTGTGGTGTTTCCCTAAAACCTGACAATTTTCCTTTTTCTTACCTGCCAGAAAATGCTTATCTTTTTTCATTTAATCCTCATAAATATCTCTTCTTTCAGGTCATGGAACTGAGTCTTGGAGAGATTCAGTCTCTGTTCAGTCTCAGTAACAGGACCAGGATTCCCACTCGATCCCCAGCCTACTGTAAGCTGAAGCCCAAGCTATCTAACCACTGTGCTGACTGCCTCTCTCACTGCACACCAAGACAATAAATATTGAGAAAGTATAAGCCTTTTCTGATCATTCATGTTTTTCACAATAATATTCCCTAAACTGGCATTCTGTGTTCACATGCAACCATAGTAAAATTTAAAGGTAGAAAGTTCGGGACAGATCACCTTGGGTTGCATAAAAAAATCAGCCAACCTAAGCTGATATTATGATGGACAGGAAATTACTAGAAGTTCAGTATCTGTGTGAATCTGCTTTGAGTATTATTTTACCTTAAGAGTATTCTTAGAACTCCAAACACATCCACAGGTTTCAAGGACATGGAATTTTCATTATGACTGTATTTTCCTCAACAGCTCCTTGTGCATCAAGAAGAGAGAAGAGAGAAGCGCGAAGAAATGGAAGGAAAGGCAAATCATTGTATTATTTTTGAAACAGAATTCATAAGCAGGAGTGTTAGTGTTTCTCACTTCAGGCTCCTCTCCCACTGCCACTTCAGAAAAACAGCATGTGGGTGGATCTGGCTCGGAGGTGGTGCTCAGCAGAGCCTATTCCAGGAATCCAGGGCTTCTGGATACCGGAGGGCACTTGGCTTCTGAGAAGGCAGTACCAAAGGAATGAAGCATTGCGTGGTTTAGAGCAGTGGTTCTCAGCCTGGGGTGTCTTGCACCCCAGCGACACCTGGCAACATCTGCAGTCATTTTTGTTATCATACCCAGAGAGGAGGATGCTCCCACGTCTAGTGGGAGATGCTACTCAGTGTCCCACAGTGCACAGGACAGCAGCCCCCACAAGAAACAATCATCTAGCTAGGATGTCCACAGTGCCAAGGTTGAGAAACCCTGCTTTAAAGGGAGTATCTCTGCTTTTAAAATTTTTTAAAATTTTCTTTAGAAAGCAAACCACTATCAGCCTGTCAATGACCTGGTTTATCTAAAACACACTCCTTAATATTTACCGAATGAGCCTCCAGTCTCCCTGTCCTCTATAGGGTGGGCTTAGTCCCTCAGCACAGTGTATTCAAATCTCCATGGCCTTTTCCACCCCATTTGTCACCCCATACAAGCCAGTTACCTCACACTTTTTACAATCACCCAACAAGCTTTGTACCTGTGCAGCCTGGGCCTTTGTACCACTTTCTCTCAGCCTGGTCATCCTTTCCTCCCTTCTCCACCTTGCAAAGCTCCATTTGTCCCTCAAGGCTTCATTATGTCACCTTCGTCACCCTTCTGAAAACCCTTACTACTCAGAGTGGGACTCGCAGACTAACAGCATCAACATCACCGGGAGCTGGGAGAAAAGCAGAGTCTCATGCCTCCCCTGGACCCAGGGAATCAGCATCTGCCTTCCAGCGAGATCCAGGGTGTCCCAGCTACACCCGAAGGTGTGAGGGGGCTGTGGTACCCATGTGTGCCACCTGCGGCCTCCTCTACATGCCCAGATCCTCCGGAACAGGCCCAGACTCACGGATTATTCACAGTAACTCCCTGCTTGTATGTCTTTCCTCTTTCTGACCCTGATCTGGAGAGGGATGGTATTTTATTCATCTTTATACCATTGGCATCATTTTTATATCATTGGCATCAAAATACCATAGACACCCAATTATGAGAAGGGCTAAACAAATGAGCCGTCTGCCAACCCATGCTCCCCTAGTCCCAGCCAGAGGAGACGCTGTGCCCTTCTCCAGAGAGCTGTGTCCAGTGTAGGTCCAGGGTCAGCCGCAGAAGGGTGATGACATCTTTGTTACCCTACCCAGCAGTGCCTACAATTAAGACGACCGAGGACCCATCCTGTGAAATCCCACCTGGTGCCTATTCTTGCTGGGACTGATATTCTGGAGAAGGATCAGAAATGCACAAGTAATCCCAGGATGATGAGTGCGTCAAGGAAAGTGTGGGGTGCGGGGAGAGCAGATGTGATGGGGGCCGTGCTCCCACTAACTGAGTCTTCCTTGAAGGAGGAACAGTTTAGCTTAGCAGCTAAGGATGAGCAGGAGTTAGCCAGGAGAAATGGGGTGGAACTCTCCCAGGATGAGGAAACACAGCCTCTGAAGGTACAGTAATAGAGGATGGGATGAGTTCACAGGATTTCTAAGATGGGGCCTGGATAATCCAATCACTACCCACATTCTGCTTCCTTCTGGTAGGCCTCGTCTCTTTGGGTGGATCAGAACCACTTTCCCAGCTGGATCTGAGGCCTGAATCAAAAGCTCTCTTAGCCAAGGCCGATACACCGTTTCTAAGCTCTGAAGGCTGGATCCTGCTTCTTCCAAGCCCCACCTTTTTACCCGTTTCCTGCTGCATTTAGGTAGGCGGTTCATATCATTCGCTCATTCACCCACTCAGTTACTCACTCAGTATATTTATTGAGTCTTTCTACATACCAAGTCCTAGGAACACAGGGGTGGATAAAACAAAACCCAAACCCACCCCTCTCTGGACAGCCAGGAGCTGGGGAGCGGGAGATGGAAACAAGGGAGGGGAGAGCTCCCAGGACCTGTCCCACAGGTTGGTTTGGGTCCTGCACCTCACAATGAGCCTACCTGCCCATAAAGCCATAGCCAGGGCTCTTGGACCTTCCCACCACCTCTTCTAGTCCCCTCTGGTCACTCCCAGTTCTGTATGCCCCCTAAATAAATGGGGGTGGGCAGGCATTCCAGACACGGCTTGATTTCCTGAATCTTTAAGGTGAAACTGGGCATGGAAATCACCCAGGACGGAGCAGCCTTCCCTGACTGATAACACGTACCTGGCTGACTCTCCCGCAGAGAGATTCATTCTGTAATTCCGGGGCCTCAGAGGGAATGTCTTCCTATTTCTCAATACAACAGACAGCAGGGATGTCACTGTTCCTTGTCCCAAACAGCTCCATTATGAAAGAGTTCAGAATTACCAGGCATTAAGTTACGTACATTATTTTGTTTTATTTGCCTTTTTGGTAAGATAAGCCATTAGGAATGAATAGGGCCTGGGCATCACTTGCAACTCGTATGTGGGTTAGACAAAGCCCCATTTTCACTCCTTCCTGGGCTTTCTCCTCACCCCTTGCTGTGCCTGCTTAGTAGGAATCTTATTATAATAATGCTATCAGGAGTCCATAAACCACCACCTAGGGCAGTTCTGGCCCGCTGCCTGTTTCTATAAATGGCACTGTACTAAAATACAGCCACGCCCAGTACTTACGATCTGTGCTGTTTTCCTTATAAAACAACAGAGTTGAATAGTCACAACACAGATCATTAAGATCCTCAAACTGTGGAATAGTTACTATCGGGCCTTTACAGGAAAAGATTGCCAACCCCTGCATAATAACTAATGTTTCTAGCATATGTTCAGTACAAAATCCACATGGTTTGTGTCCTTCGATCCACACCGTATCCCATTTTACAGGTGAGACTATCAAGAAGCGGCGGCCCAGAGTCCCAGGGCGGCTACGCAACAGAGCTGGCTCTGGTTGATGCCTCCACACCGCTCTGGGGAGCTGAGCCTGCAGCTCAGGGACCCTGTTAAAGGAGGCAGTCTCTTTGCCTCATTTTGCACACTTGTTCACAGAGGCTCATGATAACCTACGTGAGAGTGCTGTTTGGAGAGTCAGATAAGGGATGGCAGGTTAAAACGTGCTGAATCTCAGTGAAATGTTCTCAAGAGTTACTTCCCAGGTGACACATGCTCATCTGTAACTGGCCGGTCAGGTCCTCTAACGCCTCCCAACTGTATCCACTCTGATGAGGTTCCTCTGCCTTGTTTCTCAACGTGAGGCCAGCAGATACATGGGAGCCGATTAGAAATGCAGAGTTTTGGCCCACCCTGGACCTACAGAGCATGCTAACAGCATCCCCAGGTGAGTGACACAACTGAGTTTGGGTCTGGGGTGCTCTGCTCAAATCCTCACCCCGATGGCAGTGGTGGTGGTGATGCCAGCAGCCTCAGCCAGTGCTGTGGAGGGGTGCAATTCCACAACCGCGCCCCACCGGCCAAGTAGATTTTCATCCTGGTTTCTTCTCTTTAAACCTTTCAACAAAGGCTGAACTGTCTCCCAAGACAAGGCGGCTGAATTCTGATGCCTTGCCTGGTTCCTGCGGCTTCCTCTCTTTAAGGATCTGCCCTTCATATTTTCCCTGTCTCCTCTGCACATTCCGTGCTGTGAGTCTGGTATGTACACTGACAATATACTCTTGGTACTGAATATCATGCCGTATCATGCCAGGGCAAGACGTGCCCCTGGACACTCACAGAGAGAAGCTGATGCTGCCCTGCCGCACTGCTTCTGGAGGGCTTGTTCTCACCCCAGCTCAAGTTCCTGATGCCCCAGCTAGCCTTGCGCCTGAGGTGGGACTCTCAGTAATTTCCAACATTAATTCAAAGCACATTTGCCCTCACCTCAGGGTCCTTGTCAATGAGGATGTGGAGCACACCCCACACAGCCCAGCCTCCAGCCCAGGGAGTGGCATATGACCAACGCTCAATTACCGCTTGTGGACCGGCCAGTTGACCTCCACCCTCTCTCTGTAAGTCCCACCTTAGGTCTCCCACCTGCCTTCACCTCCCAAACATAGAAAAAAGACAGCAAGGCGTCAGTTAACGGCCTGAGCCCCGGAATGGCGGCACAGTCAGGCAATGCCAGAAGACACATCATTTCAAGAATGTCACCCTCCCTGTCCTATTACTTGATATTGTGGCTTCCTAGGGGCTCAGCTGTGGCCAGTCACTGGGTCCAAACAGACCCAGCCGGGCTGAGCCACGCTGTTTGCCGACTCCTAAAATCAGTCCGATGTTCCTGCACAGACGCCAGGAGGCTTCTCATCTCTCTCCCCACACAGATGATTCATCTGCCCTCCCCTAGCCTATCACAAGCACACATCTGTTCTGACTTAGGATAACTAAAGGAAAATTAAATGGATCTGTGTCGTGTGTCTCCAAGGTTATTTATAGGACTTTAATACGGGCTGATACAAAATAAAGAAATAAAGAGAGGAATAAAAATAAGTTATATTCCCAGGAAGCCAAGCAAAGTTCAAGAAAGAGGAAAATAAGTCATGTCCTTCGGGCTGATGAAGCTGTAAGTGTCTCTGGTTTATCACAGTCTGTCTTCCCAGTCCTGTGAAAATCAATGAGGCCTGTAGGATTTTGAGAGATCAATATTAAAAATACGCACTTTGCAATGCAGAACATGTGCGCAGCGCGTGTGTTTCAAGGGGCCAGCGCGATGAACAACCCTAATCAAGCACTTGGAGGAGCGTAAATATTGACGGTTGGGATAAGGGTGTCGCAGGCCCTTCCCTCCGCGTGCTTTGTGCTGCCCAGCGTGGCAGGTGCCCGAGGCTTTGGGTCACTGATGGACCTTCAGCTTTCTTTACTTCCCACATCTGAGGACACCCTTCAGACACACGTCAGAAAGAGAACTACGTGCCCCCAAAGAAATGGCCACAATGCCAAGATCCATGTTACCTCCAGTCTGAGAAAAGAGGTCACACGTGCTCACCTAAACCACAGGCCTCCCCCAAGCCTCCATCACCCCTCACTCTCCCAGGTTCTCTCCTGAAGTCCGTCCGAACCCGTCCCCACCTCTCAGTGTCCCTTGCTGCATCGTGCCCATGTCTGCCATCTTCACACAGCTGCTGGCACAACGTAACCACTATGAGCTCAGCCATCTTGCTGTGTCTCTCTACTCCTTGAAATCTAACATTGTTGCAGATTCACTAGGAATCAACATTGTTGCAGTTCACTAGGAATCTACTTAACTCCCACTCGGGAGTTACACCCAAACACGCGTCCTGGACACCAGTCACACTAGCACTTAGCGTGTCTCCTACCTTCACACCTCCAGCTGTTTTCTTGTAAACCACTAGTCATCAACATGCATTCTAGAGTCTTCTCTCTGTCCTCAATTCCTGATTTTCCCGGGCAGATGTGATGTGTTTCTTTCTGTGATCTCACATGGTCCCTCTAGTTCAGCACCTATTCCCTGGTATTATATTTCCTGTTTATCTGCTTATGTGTTTTACTGCCTGATTTCTCTTACTGAAATATTAAATCCTTGAAGACAATAAACTTCGTCGTGTTTACTGCCTGAACTCCAGCCCCTAGAATTACTGCCTGGCACGTATAATTAGCATTCAAAATATACTTACCAAATAAATGAAAAAATGAAAGTCTACTTTGCAGGCTGGATTCTGAGTTTGTTGAAATAGAAATTTCTTGCTCGTTTTGCACTCCGGGTGCACAGCTAAGTGCCTGACACTGGGTGGGACTCCACAAAATGTTTTGTTGAACTGAACTGGCGTGAAAAGCTCTTTCAGGGACAGTTATCTAGTGAGTCCTCCAAGCTGCTCCTCCGTCTCTGTGTACAAAGCCAGATTAAAAGCTAAAAAGTGAGACACGCATCCCCACAGGAAGAGAAAGGAATCTTTAGTGAGGATCAAGGGCAAAAGATCCCCAAATCTCAACACCCCAAATTGGTAATTATGCATCTCAGGCTTCACAATTCTGTTTATGAACATAAATCCACACCTTATCTCTAGAAAACATACTGCAGTGTCAACTCAGTTTTAAAAGGCCTTTACAGTCACCACAACTTTGATATACACATCGTACTGTGGCACCATTTGCGCTGCTGGAGGTAAGGCTGAGTCAGCACTTCCAGGGAGAAATCCATGTTCTGGGGATTTATCACTCGGCCATAAGCCCTGAGCTTTGGCTTCGGTGATAAATAGGTGAAACCTGCCCCACTGTGAAGATGTGTAAGTGAACACTCTGGGGCTGTTATCCACAGGCTCAAGGAGAAACCGGGGGCCTCCTTCTATAACTCTAATTCAGTCATTTCAAGGGGAAAACGTCATTTGTGAAGAATATAACCTCTCATTTCTGAAGAAGCAGCATCCAAGATGTATGCTTGATTCTATGGACTCACTAATTCCTGATTACTCATTCTCCCTTTCAACCCCACATCCACGTGGTCACCAAACCCAAATGAGTCCACCTGCAGTCCTTCTCAAGCCTCCATGCACCTGCGAATCACCTGGGAGACCGGGGGGACCCGAAAGTCTGCCTTTCTGACAAATTCCCAGGTATGGCTGGTCCTGCTGCTCCAAGGACCACTCTCTGAGAAGCAAACTTTGGGGAGCCCCCAATATGGCCCCTCCTCCGCATCCCCCCCTTCCTTAATGCAGACCCTTCCCATTTCACAGCCGCTCCTTTAACACCTGACTCTCGGTCTACTTTTCTGCAATCTCATCTGCCTTTATTTCTTCCTTTGCTATGCTGCCAAGGATGTTGTAGGGGGAAAGTCCAACCATATCACTTCCCAGCTGAAGACATTTTATAATTGCAACATTACCTTCCCTGCACGATGAGGCCAGAATTCTTAGCTACTCCAGCCAGGCTACCCATCTCCTGGAAGAGGATAAGTCGCTCCTGTCTGGTCCTGCCACTCTAGATGCCGCCATTGAATCTGTCAGTTTCTGAATATTGACCCATGTATCCCGTCAACCTCAACTGACTGCGATGTCTTAAAAGGTGGAAGCATATTTTACTCAGCTTAGGGTCTGCTAGTCAATAGCAGTTCAATAGGTGTTGGATGACAGGGGGAATTAATAAATTAGGGAGTTTTAATAAGAGGTAGCATTTAATGAGCATTGCCTCTGTACCAGACACTATGTAATATACTTTATGTTTATTAACAGATTTAATGCTCAGAACGGCTCTGAGAGTTACACAGGGCGAGCCCCACTTTATGCAAGAGCTAGGTGAGGCTCCAAAAAGCTACATAACCATCCCAAAGGGGCATTACCTTTGCTAGTACCTAGTTGCTAGCTAGTAAGTAGCAAAAGCGAATCAGATCTCAATTTTATTAAAATTCCAAAATTCTTTTCTCTTAAACGCCAAGCTCTATTAAAAGACTGAAGAGATGAATGAAGACAAGAATGAATGGATGAATGAATGAGGGAATGAGTGAGTGAATGAATGAATGAATGAACGAATAAACGAACGAACGAACTTCTGTTGCCCTTGGGGATCTGTGAAGCCAGGCGATCTCTTCCCAAGAGTTCATGAAAGTACCCTATTCCAATGGCCAAGCGCTAATATACAAAAACAAAAGGGGTGATTTATGCCGTTGGTTTACTGCCCTGACCTCTAGCAGCTCAAAATAAAATTTGATTTTAAAAAGCAAATGCCTCCACCTGTTATTTCAGCTCCTTGACACCAAGATGAAGGACATGAAGATGCTTGACTGGCATGCTGGACTCAGGGAAGCTGAAGAACAGCTGAATACATTTTACCTACAGACATCATGAAGGTGTGAGAGGCCAGAGGTCTCAAACATCATGCACTCAGTCATCCATCCATCCATCCATCCATGTTTTCACTCACTTATCTACCCATTCATTTCTTCACTTGTTTATTCTTATTCATTCACTGATTCATCCTGATGTTTATTCTTTCATTCACCAAATATTTACTAAGTCTTAGTATTTTTGTGGAACTATTTAAGTGCTGCAAATATGGCAAAGTTGAAAGGGAGTGGTGAAGGGAATTTTCCTTAAAAATAAAAGTTGCCTCTCAACTGACACCCAAAAGATACATAAGAATTATTTGGGCAAAAAGGTGTGTGGATCAGTGCATGATTATGTACTGAAGGAGTGAGGTGGGGTGCAGGTAGTTCTAGACATAAGTAACATGTGTGCAGGCTGTGTATGTGTGAGAGAGAGCCTGGCACAGAAGGATGTTCAGGATGGCTAAACAGGAATTAGAGGACAGAGCAACAGGAGTAAGGGAGAAAGGTGAGATAAAGGTGTGGGCAAGGATGCTCGGCCTCCCTCTGTTTCTAATAAGTAGGGATGTCAGTAACTATGCAAATATACAAAGGATGCCCTGAGAAAGAATTGTGCCAAGGTCAGAGGACTTAATATGACCATATTCATACTTATACCCATAGTCTTATAGGTTATCAATGAAATGAGGGAACAGGTATACATTATACCACTCGAGTATGGGTGGGGGGGCACATACACACATACATACAAACATTCATACCTATTTATATCTATGTCTTTTTGTCTATCTACCTACCTATCATCTTCTTTGTAAACCAACTTCAGTTCTGACTTGAAGTTTCTATTATGCAGAGTACAGTGGGTGGAAACATTCCTAGTTCTTACTGAGGTCTTCCCTGACATTGAGGTTTAATGTCACAGTGCTGGATGTTCGTGGCTAGGATGCTAAGGACTTCAGTGACCTATCCAGCCGGCATGGCTGCTCTAGCCTTAGCCTGCCACCTCAAAGGCTCTGTGCTACTTCTGTACTATGCTCAGCACCTGGCACTTTGTTTAGTGCCTGGGGCTCTGTTTGCCTAGAAGCACAGTTTCTTGTGGAGTCTCATGGTCCCCCTGCATGCATCTAGGTGATGTTGCTTGTGTCACCAGTCTTCTGTACCCAGTGATCTCTTCCTCACTTCTCTTCACTCATCCTACCATTGGGTGGATTGAAGGGAGTGACTCCCTTTCTAGGGTGGTGAGAAGAAGACCCACACTCCCCCTGTTATGACACTCTACCTCCAAAATCGTTGCCCTTCCTTGTTTGACCACAAAAGCCAGGAAGAAAGTGTGGGGCAGGTGACAGGAGTTTCCTTCCTGCCAGGCCCCTCCCTGGAGGCAGCGAGCAGTGAGCTGATTGTCTCTCTGGCTGGGGCAGGACCAGGAAAGAAGAGGAAAAAATAGGAGTGAGAGAAGACAACAAAAGAAACATAGTTTAATAGCCATTTTACCACAGAGGTGTGGTGTGTAGGTGGATATAAAGGCACAGTGACAGATCTAGTAGACATACACATATGAGAAGATAAAATGATATTAGTAGTACACTTGCATTTCTAAACTTCCCCTCATCTCTGCAGGCTCAACTCATGTTTTCCCACTTTCCAAAATGCTTAGGAAGGCCTGTCTGGCCAGACAGGTTTCTGGGGAGTTTCGTGATTAAATAAAAGAGAGGGAGCAGGGGGCAGATGACAAGAAAAGGTATGAGGGAAGCAAGGACTAAAAAATACAGGTGCAGCAGGTCCTCAGGTAGCATCGTCTCATTCAGTGTCATTTTGTTCAATGTCAACGAGATGCCGGAGGAACTTAACTCCTGTTTGTATCGATTAGCTTATGGTAAAATTGGTTTTGTTATGTGTCATTTCATTGAAAGTTGCAGAACCTGTCGATGACGTTAACTGAGGACTTACTGACACATTTGAAGAAGAGAAGTGCTGAAGCAGCATTCCCTGTGGGTGCAGGGAACGTAAGAAGAAGAAAAAAGCATTTTCAGATCGGCTGCTGAATGTTTCCCATTCCTCCCTGGTTCCTGGGGAGTCAGTTAACTTTCTGCAGATGCTGAGAGCTGCTCCAAGACAATTTTACATGCACCTGGGACCCCATGGAGCCATGGCTACTAAGTGAAGGTACTGGGCAGAGATACAGAAAGATGTGCAGGGACAGGGATGGATTCTGTCCCAGGTGTCTTCTCCAGGAACCTGCATGGAACAGGAGGATTCAATGCATGTGAGCTTAGGGAAGCCAGAGACCCTTCCCTAGGACTGCACAGTCACTCCAGAGGTGCACCACAGGGCCCCTGTCCTGACTTCCTGTGGCAGGGTATCATAATCATCCCAAAACCGGTGTTACCTGGATGACAGAGTATGAAGAACACAGAGCCCAGAGTCTTATGGGATCGCATTAAAATGGTCATCTCTTCCATTTCTCTGGTCACAGCTACATTCCACTTTTGCTTTGTTACATTAATCAACATACCTAATTCACCTGGCACAAAGGAGGATCTGAATCCACTCTTTTTCCCTTTAATGCCCCGCTGAAAGCTCAAGAATGTAAAATTTCAGTTTAGAATAAAGGAAGTTAGAAAAAAATAAAACAAAAGCAAAACAAAATACCGAACAAATGACAGGGCCTCGTTTTAAAAATTTAAGTTCTAATAAAGTTGTGAAGTAAAACTGGCATACAAACCAATTCCTGCAAATTCTCCTGCTGATAAGTCATTCATTTATTCTTTCAGTCATTCCACTTTGATCAGTGACCAGAATTACACCATAGTGGTGAAGCATCCAGGTTCTGGAGCCAGAAAGACAGCTGGAACAAATATCAGCTGTGTTGAGTGATAACAATAATCAATACAACTATCAACCAAGCTCATGCGACTGAGGGGTGCACTCCTGCCTAGGAATTGTTCAAAATCCATCGAGGGATGGAGACAAGTGAAGAAACTCTGCCCATTAAGAATGTGTTCAGCTGCATGTAAAAGAACTCACAGTTAGTAGCGGTTAAAACCAGGAAGCCATGTGTAATTTATTTAACAAGAAATGTGAAAGGAGGTGCTCCAGGGTTGGTCTGGCAGTTCTATGATCTAATGAGATATGGGTATCTTTCTCCTCCTCCTTCCTTGGGGTGTTGAGTTGTTATCCCCATGCATGCTGCTGTGTGGTCACAACAGTGCTGGCACTAAAGGAGGTACCACATCTGCCTTTGAGACGAAAGAAGCAGGAAGGCGCAGTTCTAGTGGGCCCTTCTCCTATGCTTGCCCTCACCATCAAGAAGCAAAATACCTTTCTAGAAGTCATTCAACAGACATGTCCTAACATCTCAATGGACAGAACTGGGTCACTGGCCCTCCCCCTGTGGACTCAGGGAGGCAGTGAAGCCCATCTAGAGCTGTCCAGTTTCTACATGCGAGAGACAGAGGGGGATGCCTTCTGGGTTACCCACATGCAGCATCTTAATCAGAAACCTCCAGGATGCAGTGACATCTGAGATGGATGGGCACACTTAAACTGGGAACAGAGGAGGGACTGACTCTCTACTTTGGAATTTGGGTAGACCTGAAAGAGGAGACAATACCAGGGCGACATCTAAAGAAATGCATGCCATTGTGTTAGCTGGAGTTGGAAGGACAGGGCCACCAGTCACACAGGGCAGCGAGGAATGGCAGAGAGGCAGGAAAGAGAGATGTTACATTGGAATAGTGACACTGAAGTCAGGAGAGAGAGACCAGGCCAGGGAGTGGAAAGAGATGGAGACGGTCAGACAGATCCGGGGCCCACTGTGCTTTAGCTTGCCAAACAGTGCTTTTCAAAATAATGACTGCTTTTAGCGAGTATGGGATGACTTCAGAAGACAGAACACAGTGCAAAGGGCACTGAGTTGTAGGAGAAAGATACCCTCATGTTTACAGCTTGGTTTTGCATTGAGGAGAAAGTCTTGGTTTAATGTTGCTGTATCTGTAACATCTTTCTCTTATTCATGTCCCTTCGGCACAAAGAATGCCGGCCTCCAGCAGAGCCTGGTCATCAGTCCCCAATTAGGTGTTAATAACTGTTCTGTTTTATTTGCATTTTATTTGTGCTTATGGTTATCTTTTACTGATGATACCACACTAGAAAGAGAGTGAGCATTTCTTTTATTTTAATCCATGTAAATTTTTTCAAAGTGAGAAAAACTTGAGCAAACAATGGCAGAGGTGGTAGACAATATGACAGAATTTCCGAAGATCATGCACAGTGATGCCCTAGTGTTGTAACACCATGAAGGTGAAGTGCAAGAGGGGGAACTGGGGACATCCCATTCAGTTTGTGCAGAGGGGTGATGAACTCTGTTTTACAGACGAAGAGACTTGCTGTGAAGAGTGCATGAGTTAATACATGCAAAACACGTTAGAATCATGCCTGGTTCATAAAATAGATATCAATATTGGAATGCTATGAATACAACCAATGTCATTATCAGCTTGGAGGCAAAGTGAGTTCAAGGGTGGGAGGCTAGACTCAGGGGATGAGTTGAGAGGTTGTAGTTTGATATAGCTAAGCAAAATCTAGGGACAGTGGGAATGGCAAGAGAAACAGGACATTTGGGAAGAAGATCCGCAGGTCTCCTTGTGACAGAGGCCTGCGTGAACACCTCCTTTCCCTTAACTTGGGTTTGAAGCTGCTGACATACTGCCAGGTGCCGCTGCACAGACTTACTCAGACGAACACTGTGCTCACAGATAAAAATCCCCAAGCACATCCTGTCCCAAATGAGGCACCTTGTCACTTCCAGAATATCAGCTGTCACACAGAGCGAGAGTTCTCATCTGCTAAAATGAGATAGGAAAAAAAAAAGGACTGAACATAAACTAGAAAACAGATTGAAATCTTGGTCCGAAGAGCCATGTCATCCACTACAGAGCCCTTTCACTGAAGCAGCCTTCCAGGCACACCCTCCTCGAGCTTATCCAGGAAGGGGAAGGAGGAGAAAAGAAGTCCAACGTGGTGGGTTCTACCGAGCTCACAAGAGTTAGGTAACTTGCCAAAGTCACGTGGCCAGAGTACACCTGTGGACTAAAATTTAAGGAAATCTAAAGTTTGGGTGAAGTGACAACTTGAGGGTTAAGGGAATCCAAAAGTATTGTTTTTGACTTGACTATGCTGAATCACCCAAAACACATCTCTTCACTTCCCACTAACATAATCACTCTGTCCTTTAGTGTTGTCATAGTTAGGCATGTGTATGACTAGATAAGCAACAACATGGGAATCAACCGTTTTCAATGCCAGGAGAGCCTCTTAACAGGCGACTGAGATCCTGTTGGTTTGGTGAAGCCTCAAGGGAGGTGGGTGCAGAGCCTCGCACACAGCTTGTCAGTCCCTAAGGAGAAGTCGGTCATAAGGGATGTTGATATCACCCCCACCCCAACTCCCTTCACTTTCTGTCCCACTGTCCCCTGGGCCACTGCCATGGGTAGAATGTTTGTATCCCCCAAATCCCTTTGTTGAAGCCTAACCCTCAGTGTGATAGTATCTGGAGGTGGAGCCTTTGGCAGGTGATCAGGTCATGAGGAGATAGGATCATGAATGGGATTAGTGCCCTTATAAGACAAGACTTGAGGGAGATATCTCTCTCTGTCTTGTGAGGGCAGGGCAAGAAGGTAACTACATGAAAAACAGGCAGAGGGTCCCTATCAGATACTGAATCTGCTGGTGCCTTGATCTTGGACTTCCAGCTCCCACGACTGTGAGAAATAAATGTCTGTTGTTTCGGCTGCCCAGTGTGTGGTGCTCTGTTACAGCAGCTGGACCGCCCAGCACAGCCACCATGTCATCTCTGGTTCCCTCCTTCCCTGGTCCACTGGCTGCTCCCCAGGCTCCTGCCACCTGTCCTCTAACCACCCCAGTTTCCATCCACCTTCTACAAATTTATCAGAGTGATTTTTCTGAAACACAACTCTGATCATGTCACTGCCCATGACTAAAATTCTCAATCAATCCCTGCTGCCCTCATATGACATCCCCAGACCTATACTGTCTGATCCTTGTCAACCAACCAAGCTTAATATCCGGCCATATCCCATTTATCTTTCTTCCCAGTCATGTTTTAACTCACATTACCTATTCTCTCAAGCCCTGGTGCCTTTCTTTGTATACACTGCTTCCGCTGCCCAAAACACACACACACACACACACACACCCTGCCTCACCTGTGTATCCTGCCCTCTCAGCCCTAGTCTCAGGCCCTTCCTAGAAAGATCCCCTTTGGCATATACTCTTATTACAATCCTGCCCCCACTTCCTTGCCATTACTGATTTTCTGACCTGCCCCCCACACCAGACCGAGTCCAGATTTATTTTCTCATCTCTACATCCCTACTTCCCAGTAGCTGGTACGCAGCAGGTGCTCAATGTTTGCTAAATAAATGCATGACTAGAACACATGCCGGATGCCACAAATGGAGGTAAATATGGATGGTATGGGAGGAACTCTCCTCCTGTAAATAAGACGGAAGCCTACAAACTACAGGATATCACAATAGTACAGAAAACCCAGAGACCCAGGAATATTACCCTGAGAACTTCCCATTCTGCTTTTCAAGCTACTTTTGCTCACCTTGTCTCCCCGATATAGATGATTTATTGACTGGTGTGACATCTTTGTCTAGAGGTGGGAACAGCCTTGTTTGCATACTATACTGTTTTATTTCAGCTTAAATCAGGCTTAAAATAAGAAATCACTGCCATTAAACTAGAAGTCACCCCTGTTAGCAGAACACAGCATTTGAAAATATGATGAAGTCCAAAGCACTCTAAGGAAAGCGACCAGAATGGCAATGATACTGTGACTTGGGTAGAAAGAGGAATGAACTCGGGTTATTCAGAGTAGAAAAATACTCCAGGGAGATGTAATTATTCCCATCACAAGGGCTATACAAATAGGTTTTTGGGCCTTGGCTGGTGTGGTTCAGTGGACTGAGTGCTGGACCTCGAACCCAAGGCTTTCTAGTTTGATCCCCAGTTGGGCACATGGCTGGATTGCAGGCCAGGTCTCCAGTGGGGTGTGTGCAAAAAGGCAACACATTGATGTTTCTCTCCCTCTCTTCCCCTCTCTAAAAATAAATCAATAAAAAATATTTTTATAAAAATGGTTTTTGGATCACCTGACAGACTTCAGAATGTAGAATGAGGATCACATTGGTGGAAACTGCCATGGGTTAAAACCTAGAAGAAATGCCTCACCATTTAAGCCATTCCCTAGGGACAGGGGTGGGGAAGGCATGGGACAGGACAAGGAGGAAGGAGCTCCCTAGATATCACTGAATATTCCAAAGCAGAGACAAGTGTCTGCACTTCAGGAATCCCATTTAGGGGCACAGAGGACTCCTATAACTTTTGCCTGGTCAGCATCTGTTACCTCATTTGTTAAGTGTTACCCACAATTTTCATTTAAGGAATTACTCCTTCATTCTCAGTGGATGGGGCAGATCTGACCCCATCCCCAGACTCAGTAGGTATGTGACTTTGACTGGGACATTCAAAATACCATATCACCCTGGCCACAGTGATTGGTCCATGAATTTGCATGTGATTCAAAGCTAACCAATGAGATCTTTCCCTGAGACTTTGTCTGAAGGGGTTGCTAATCAGGAAGGTTGTCAGCCTTGAACCTAGAATGTCCCCTCTTTGCCACCACATTCTCCCCAAATCTGAAAGAGTGATCTTTTAAACGGGCAAATAAGAGCATATTGTTCCCCTGCTTATAAATCACCAGTGGCTTCTCATTACACTTAAAATAACATAAACTCCTCATGGCCACAATCCCTGTACCACCTGCCTCTCCGACTTGTTCTCACATGACTTTCCTCTTTGGTCACTGAGTCCCAGCCATATTGGCCTCCTTTTAATTATTCAAACACAGCAAGATCACACCTGCCTCAAAGCCTTTGTAGATACTGTTTTTTCTGCCTGGAAACTTCCCCTCATCAGCACACAGCAGCTCCCCCTCAGTACACATGTGCCTTCTCAGATGTCATCAACTCAGAGAGATGTTCTATGACCTTCCTCTTTATTCTCACTCTGTATGCCTGTGCCCCGCTTTACTGCCTTCATTGCGGCATTATCTGAAGTTACACATCCATTGCCATTTGTCTA
Source organism: Mormoops blainvillei (assembly GCA_004026545.1). Classification (NCBI taxonomy): domain Eukaryota; kingdom Metazoa; phylum Chordata; class Mammalia; order Chiroptera; family Mormoopidae; genus Mormoops; species Mormoops blainvillei. The sequence continues at coordinate 88,767 of PVJD01006253.1, forward strand.
CTTACTTTTTCTTTCTTCCCCTCTGGAAATAAATTCCACAAGATCAAGGACTTTACTGTCTTATTCATTGCTGTATCCCCAGTGCCTAAAGCATGCCCGGTGCATCATAAGCCCCTAGCAAGTACCTGATGGATACGTTAATGACTGAACAGATTTATCCTAACTGAGAATGGACCAAAAATTAAAAAAGGAAAGTGGCTCTGAGAGATAGAGACAGGATTGCTAACAACATTATTCGGGCGCATGGCCTAACTGAGGCCGTCTCCTTCTGTACTGGTCAGCTAAGCGAGCAAATAATTTCCCTTTTCAGCTTAAGCTAGTTTGAACTGGATCTCTGTCACCTGTGACCAAAGGACTCTGGTTTACACCACGGCGGTGCACAAAGCCAGTGGCAGAGCCTGCCCATGAGCCTGTTCTCTTCTGCTTCAACTACATCCCCAAACAGACTAAACAAGCCTTGGTCACAGTAGATGAGGCCTCTGTCCTCTGTCATTCACTGCTGATTTAACACAACTCAGTTTCGAGCCTTTTACCTGGCAAGTAAGACGACACAGGATGAAACAGAGAGGGGCTCTCACTGAGAAGGGGGAAAGGATATGTGGCAGGGTCTACCGTGTATTAGATGGGGCTGAATCAGGCTCTGTATTCTTCCTGTGGCTGGGGCCCACCAACCCCTGAAAGGAACACTGGCCCCCACCTCCTGCCTGCCCTTAAAACAGAGGTTGCACCTCTAGGATCCATCCTGATCCAAAAAGGAAGCACTTACTCACAAATGGGTTGGCATCAGGCCCTGTCCTCTGCTAGTTGGCCTGGAAGTTGTTCCTCAGTTTGGGTCTTAAAATTGTTCCTGGCTGATCCCCTCCACCCAAGTCTCTACCTTGAAACCTTCTCAGTGATGATAAACACTTGCCTGTAGTTGGTGTTTATGATGGCCAGCCTTTGTTCTGAGTCCTTTCCAAGCTCTTTGGTCACTTAACCTTCACGATGATCTAGTAAGATAGGTGCTGATAGTGGTCCCAGTTCATAGGTGAGGAAGCCGAGGCATGAAGGCTCCAAAAGCCTTGCCTGACATCACACAGCTAACTGGCAGTGGCAGATTACATTTCCTAAGGACGGACGCATCGACGTCCTCCATCCTACATGCTTTCTTACAATGCCCCTTTGACATCCCTCCCACTGAGGGTTGGGGCCCCAGTCCCCTCTCCCTAACCCTACAGTATGTCACACTGTATGATTTGGAGGCTGGATAATAAAAATGATATGGATTTCTGCCTGCTCTCATGGAACCCTGAGTCTCAGTACCTAATGCCATGCTGGTTTGGGGAGACTAAAGCAGTCCACATGGAGAGGCCACATGGAGGTGTTGTGCCTGATACCCCAGCTGAAGGCCCAGCTGGAACCAGCATCACTGCTACATATGTAAGTGCAGATACCTCCAGATGGTTCCTGCTTTGAGTCACTGAGTCACTGCCAACCTTTAAGTCTTCCCAAAAGAAGCCCAGACATCAGGAAGCTGAGGCAAGCCCTCCCCAACTCCTGACCCACAGAACGCATGACCCACAGAATACAATGGTTATTTTATGATGTTACGGCTTGTAGTGGTTTGTTACCCAGCAATAGTAACTGAAATAGCAACCCCTGTCCACAACCTTGAATCTACCCAGTCTACAGAGCTCTGCTTCTGAACAGTATCTTCTTCAGTCCCGAACACCCAATGACAGGTTCGTCATCTTCCGCTAGCCTGCGATGTCACCCATCATTTCCTGTTAAACTTTCTGAGTGCCAACAGCCAGCCTCAATTACCACTTCTTGTCTGTAGCCAGAGCCTATGACACCAAGCGTTAACAGTGAGATTGAACTTGCTGTCTCTTCGGGAAGCTGTTTCTGACCCCGTGAGCTTGTCCACAGGTCTCAGGTTCCTGTCTCCTTCTTCTCCCAGCCAGCCCCATCCACTGTCTGGTGACTCGATCACCGTTCAGAATGGAGCGGCTCCTTCCTCCTCATCTGAGAAATGTGAAAAAGGAGGCCTGGCCAAGTAAGATAAAACAGCAGCAACTGACATCTTTTGAATTGCTAACGTACATTACTGAATTTCACTCTCCCAAGTTATTCTGTGTGATTAATAATATAGTCGACCCCATTGTACAGATGAGGAACCTGAAGTTCAGAGAGCAAGTCATTTTTGGTCGGGCAGCTGTGTTAAGCTGCCTCAGTGTCCCCTGAGAGGCCAATCTCTGAAGACTGAAGGCAAGATGGAGTACAGACTGCAAGGTGGAAAAACCACTGGGATTTTCTCCAGGCAGAAAATCTAATTTACCTGGTGTCTCAACAAGGCAACAGCCCTGGTCCAGATTTCCTCTACCTTGAAAATACACCTCACATCAACACATCTAGGAAACAAAGAGAGTCCTTCCTCACGAGTGGCTACAGAGGCTGGGGCTAAAAAGACCTGTACTGACCAGATCCCTCCAGTTTTTATATCTCTCGATGGGTCACATTCCAGAACGGAATACTGTAAACTGGGATCCTCACCCTAGGAGGTGGTTCCTAACCCTTTCCCAAGGAACACACAATGCCTTCTCATGAAAGAAAATGGGTAGTTGTGGGAAACGAATAATCTTGGGAGTCAAACAAAGGTATAAATGCAGGTCCCACTAATCTTAGTTGGGACTAATCAAAGTCACAGTGCCCAGGGGCAAGCCATGACCTGATAAGTCCCATGCCCTCATTAGTGCAGCAGGGAGAAAAGGACCCATCCCAAATGCCGTGAGGACTAAGTGAGTTTATGAAGAGAGCCTACCTAGCCCATAAGACGCTGGGGGCGGGGGGCATTATTACTGTTACTATACAAAGTCTGTCCGAAAAAAGTTCAGCCACTGTTAAAATAACAAAAATGGTTTGCACGACATCGATGTACCCTGGCAGCCAAGGAGAGTGGGCATGTGTGAACAATGATGACTTCACTGTACTAGTCAGTGGGGGTAGTAGACGCATTCAAAATAACTGAGCATGTAGAGCAATGAACCTGCATCAAATTTTGTGTTAAGCTTGAACATTCCTCTGTGGAAACTACCTCGATGACTCAGAGGCTTTCAATGATGGTGCAATGAGTGCGGCACGAACGTTTCAAAGATGGTCGAGAATCTGTTGAAAGTGATCCATGTTCTGGAAGGCCTGCAACAGCAGAACACCTGAGAATGTTGAATGTGTACAGGTTGCGATCAACAAAGATTGGTGACAGTGCGAGAACTAGGAGCTGATTTGGTGATTCCAAAAACTACTGTGTCCAAGATTTTGACACAGGATCTTTGCATGAAACATGTCGTGGCAAAGTTCGTTCTGTGGCTTCTGCTACCACAGCAGAAGGAACATCATACCAGAGTTGCTAATGACTTGATTCGAACCACTGCCAATGAACCAGGTTTCCTCTAAAAGGTCATAACCAGAGATGAATTGTGGGTCCACAGCTGTGATCTGGAAACAAAGGTCCAGTTGTCCCAGTGGAAGTCTCCCGGTTCTCCAAGCACACAGAAGGTTCAGCAAAGTCACAGTAAGATCATGACTATGTTAATTGTGTGTTTTAACTGGAAGGTGTTGTCCATCATGAGTACGCCCCTCCAGGCCAAAGAATTAATAAGGAGGACTACCTCAATGTTCTTCATCAGTTGAGAGATACAATATGACAAAAACAGCTGTAGCTATGGGCAACTAACTAGTGACTGGCAGCTTCATCACAACAATGCCTACTCATACATCACATCTCATGCAGAGCTTTTTTGGTGAAACACCAAATCACCCAGGTGATTCAGCTCCCCTACAGCCCAGATTGGCGCCCTGAAACTTCTGGCTTTTCTCAAAACTAAAATCAACTTTGAAAGGGAAGAGATTTCAGACAGTTGATGAGATTTAGGAAAATATGATGGGGCAACTGATGGTGATTTCAAGAAAGGATTTTGCAGAGTGTTTCAAACAGTGGAAGAGACACTTGGGAGAACTGTGTGAGGTGCAAAGGTGCCTACTTTGAAGGGGACTGAGGTGTCATTGTCCTACACGCAATGTTTCTTGTATCTTGTGTCTTCTTCAGTATTTTTCATAGCACATGGCAGGACACCTTCTGAACAGACTTTGTATATAGAAACGCACTGGATCCTTATCAAATAGAAGTAAGCAGAATGTCACTAGATTCTAAGAAAAAATTATCAAATTATCTCAAACTATAGTATAAACAATGTCTAACATCCTATGAAGAGGCAAGAATGCCAGCTCCCAGATTCCCAAGTAAGTATTCATTCACACCATTTTAGCCCCTCATTGTGTTGAAGTTGATAAACATTTTGACCCTAGTCATTTGACCCTATTCAGCCACCTGAAGATGCTAATTCATAAATTTCAATCTTGTCTGGAAAATCGGGTGCCTGGAAGACTCAGCTTCTGCTCCGGAGGGTGGAGGTGGGAGCCCTGGCCTTCTTAGTCTCCAGCCTTAAAAAAGAAAAGTAAAAAATTAGGTGGACAATGGCTCAGAGTCCCACCCTTCTGGCAAAGAAGAGAGTCCATAAAAACAAGCAAGAGATACAATTGTAATCTGACTAATGCATCTCTAGAAGGGTTACTATCTGCTCCAGAGCACTCCCCATTAGAGAAATCAATTTAGCATTCGACTTTCCCTCCTGTGGCACATATTGAAGTGGGATTTGACAAGGATGGAGAACAGATTTGTGTTAAATACTGCCAATAAAGCCTGTAGTTCAAGGTCAGAGCAGTCAATGGAAATCCAGTGCGATGCAAACCCTCAGACCCTCATCCATCAGCTGGAGTCAGCAGCTATAAAAGGAAGCCATAGGCCTGGCTCAGGAAGAGGGACGGTTATCAGGATTAGGTATTTGGGGCCACAGCAGCCTGTGATGCTGGTTTTGCACTAGGTCCCTAAGGCAGGCCTGAACTTCCATCTCCAAGCACCTTGCTGGTTTTTCTTGGTTATAGTGGATATCTCTTGTTTTTTGCTTGCCTGCATCCACACACTCCTTTTCTTTATCAATAGCACCTACTCCATCTCAGAGAATGGTATCTCTTCTACTTCTCATTCCATTAGATTTTAGTGGAATTCAGCCCACCTCCAGCTCTAAGGGTAAGCAGGCATGTGAACTCAATCTGCCAATCAGAGCTGAGCATCTCTGGACCTCACTGAATAAATTAGGAATGTGCACATGACCCAAAGAAGGCTTACCAGAGCCAATAAGACTCAGTCCTGGAATTAATTGTAATTGTAGCTAAAAGAAGCCATCTTTCTTCTCCTGGAGGAGATGGGAAGACAGGATACAAGCCTGAAGCTTGTGGACATCATTTCATTTTAACAAGAGGAGAATGGAACCGGCCCAGAGAAAGACAGAGATGAGAGATGGAGAGGTATAATATACAATCTGATTAGACTATTTGAGCTCACAGAATCAAGCTGCACCTGAAGACCTTATGGCCTTTTCAATTCCAAGGTGAAGTAAGTTCCATTTTTGTTGGTTTTAAGCCAACCTGAGTTGGGTTTTTGTCACTGCAGCTAAGAAAGTTCTGATGAGTCCAGTGAGGCTTTGTAACCCATGAGAGGCCGGCCTGCTTGCATAGTGCCTGCTCTCTGTGGAGCCTAATTTAAGGCCACACTCAGCAATCTTGCCCAACAGATTCAACTTCCCCATGCATGAACAACTCACGGGTATATGACTGAAGATGTCACGTGATCCCTGGGAAAGCAGAAACAACATCCCAAAGCCAACGAGCAGGTGCTGATGATGCTCCACATACCCACTCAGACCCCTCAGTACTTCCATGCACCCTCTTCTGATTGCTAACACCTGATCCTCCATCTCCATAGGAAGTTGCCCCAGGTTTCAGAGTCCTGCTTTGCCTGCACCCATGGCACACCATTGTGCCTGGGTATTGTGCCAGTGTCTTCCTTGGGGAAGCCCTTCGTCTTGGACTTGCCCTTTGGCGAGGGTGAAGCCTGAGGCACCTTTTTGCCCCGTTTCCCAGGGTCTCTCCCACAGGATTATATATCAGGCACACATTGTGACAGCTGGCTCGTTAATGCACCCTATCCCTTCCCCATATCACCTCCCCATCCCCGCGGTGGTGTCCCTGCACCTCCTAAATTAACCACATATGTTCAGTCATTGTCTCAGAGTCTGATTCTGCCTACAGAGCAGAAATTTCATCACATTCCCCATCGGACGCCTCCATTATTCCCCTAATGGAAATCACCCCCCGCCAGCAGCCTTTTTTCTTTAGGCCACAAGGCCTTTTACAAATTCCCTTTCGGGATCCTTAGAAATTCATCTCTCTCCTCAGCCTGCATATCCCATGAAGCAAAACAAAATCCTAGAAGCTCACATGCTCCTCTGATCCACCCCCAAAACTTATCACTGTATTCATGCAGCAAAAATAGATTTCTTCCAGAAGGCAATGCTGTTGCCACCCAAATATGATGTATACCTACAAATACCAGTCGAAAGATGGCAGTGAGCGCAATGCTGGTGTCACAACTGCAGGGACAGTTCAGGGCATAGCCTGCTGGTCCGTGGGGGCTAGCCCCATCCACGAATCTCCCACCTTATCCCTCTCCCCTCTCTACCTTCCCTTCAGGTTGCATGCGGGTCCACCCAGACCGAATCAACGACGTGCAGTTCCTCTAAAATAGGCCAAGTTGTCTCCTTCCTTCTGCCTTTTCAAATGCCATTCCATCTGCCTGAAACATCTTGTCTTCTCAAAGAATCTTAAAGACTTGTTCCCTTCTCATCCCATTCAAACTCTGGGGTTCCAAGGCTTTCTCACCTGCGGGAGAAAATTTGGAGTGGATGTGTCAGAATACAGAGCTTCCTTCACAGCAGATGATCACAAGGAGCTTCTGAGAACTTGGGCCAACGCTGCTGACGGGCCAATGAAGGGGCCCCAATGTTCCCTACAAACAGGTTCTGACAGATGTCTTTAGGTGAAGCATAAACACAGCAGCAAAGAAGATTAACAGACACAGTAGGGGTGATACTCTCTGCAATGTTCCTTCATTCTCTTTGATTACTTAAAAAAGAGAAAGACTAATTTCTGGGTTTTTTTAATCTTTTTAATATGTGACTTCTGCTGAGCTCTCATTTTAAAAGGCATCGAATTAATATTTTTCTTTTCGTTGTACTGCCTATAATTCCCTTCTACTTGAGTGTTTCCTTTTGTTTCTTTTCCACTTATATTTCTATTTAAATGCAGAGTCAAAATAAAGATATTAAGTGAAGGTTTCCACACATGTAAACATATGTGTGTGCTATATGTAATACATATGTATGTGTAACACAATGTGTATGACATGTAATATAATATGTATGAATTACACATATAGTTACATTTATTAACCACATTTAAGCAGATGGTGCTTGGATATGACAAAAATTTGATACTCAAATGAGTTTAAGGGGAAGAAAACCTAAAATGATGGTCTGGAGTAGCTGCCTTTAGGATGTCATCCTTTCCTGATACCCATGAAGTGCTTGGTGGCCAGAGCCCAAAGAAGCTGTGCCCCTCAAATACTCTGAAGAAGCACTTGAGGAACTGGTTGGGGCTGGTCCTCCCAGATGCAGAAAGGGCTTCAGAACCCAGGTAATAATTTGAACTATCCTAGTTCCTTCTTCTCAGGGTGTTTAAGCCAAATTTTCACATTCCTGGATGATTTCAGAGTTGAACAACCACTATTTTAGTGCCATTGGGCTGCAGGAAAGTACCAGGCCCGGGAACCTCGCATCTTGCACAATCCCAGCCATGAGACAGGACAAAGGCTGCCTGTCTTTGACAAACAAATGAAGCTCCACATTACAGGTGCTTTCTGACCTTCACTTAAAGAGGTAGCGCCAAAGCAAACCAGCCAGACCTTCCTAAGCAGCTTCTGACATCAAGGTTGAAAAGCAATGAGCAGTTAGGCTTGCCATTTTTATTCTGAAATGTGGCTTAAAGATATGCAAGAGGGGCCATTTCTCTTCCCAACCTCTCTACACCTTCTCAGCCAACAAAACTCATTCACATATAGTAACTGAGCAAGCTTTAATGAGCCAGAAACTTTCCTAAATGCCAGGGATAAACAAGAGGCCAGAACCACAAAATATCTCACCTCAGAAGTCCATGCTCCAGAGAGTCTAGAGGGGGACACAAACCAGAAATAAATATGAACGTCAATGGATGTAAAAAGAGAAATCCAAAGACGCGATGCTGTTTCAAAAATGAAGCAGAATCCATCAAAACGCACCTCAGGGTGTGTGTGCACTGGTCGCCACCCAGGTGGCCAGTGATGATGTCTGCAATATTTTGACCTGAAACTTGAATGATGAAAGGAGCCAGTCTCGTGAGACTGGAGGGAAGGGTCTTCTTGGTAAAGGGGGACGCGTGAGCAACGGCCACACGGACAGACTCCTTTGATTCACCTCTTCTTTATTTACCTCCCTCAAGTGCAGACATTCCTCTGCGTTCTCCCCACTTCTTTTCTCATGGTTCAGCAGTGGTGCTCTGGGCTGTGTCTCACTCCTAGTCCAATGACCAACTAATCAAGGAACTAATCTCTGAGTTTCAGTTTTCCCACGTGTAAAAGGGTAACAAGAATACAACACCAGTTTTAGGAGAGTTGGGAAAATACAAAGGTGTATCTAAAATGCTCAGCTTACTCCCTGCATAAAAACTCAATGTTTATACATTACCCCAATGTCACTGTTTCCCCTGGACAAACTCTGGAAGAGTATCAGCTACAGGGCGAGTCCCAGGAAAAAGCTGACTTGAATTTAAATTCTGAGTCCCTCCTTGTTTGAATGAGTTTGGAATTATTATGAAACAGAAGCTAACGTAAAGTTTATTTATTTATGTTTTTGGGCTCCAGATATTTTCTGTTAACCCTTCAAAAGCTATAGCATTCTATGTCCACTGTCTTCAGAGTAGTGCTTTTTTCTAGCAGGGGTCCAAAAAGAGAAAGAGTTTTTTCTTGACAGGTCTTTGAAACTCAAGACAAAGACTACAGTCTTGGGCAAAAAGGCTTTTTGAGTTTCAAGCATCTGTATCTATTGAGTTTCAAAAGACCAAACTCCCAGCTGAAACAACAGGCCTGGGTCTGTGAGAACGAGATTTTTATCTGCTACAAAAAAATCCCACAGGTTAGGGAGAAGCAGGAGAGAAACGAGAGTCTGCTCACCGTACCCAGTGAGGCCAAGTCCAGCGCAGTATGAATTAAAAATAAAGTTATGGAGACGAGGGTATAAAGGAACGTCTTCTCACTTCCCAAGCGGGGACCAGGAAAGTAAACAGGACTCAAGCCTCTCCAGCACCCTCCTGAGGGTCAGAACAGTAGAGTGGGAACAGCCGCCTTGTGTGGCTGATGAGGGAACGAAGGCAAGCTCGGAGACCGGGGGGCACTCTGTGGTGGACGGGGAATGACACCATGTGGGTGAGCACTCTGCTCTACTCCTGGGCACCTGGGAAAGACAGCAGCCAACATCCTCAACCAAGAGAAACCTGTCTATGCCCCCAAGGATTTGCTTGGCACCCTCTGTTTTTCCCAGGTAGACAAATCCCCTTCACGATGGCTCAGAGTAGTCATGAGACCTCAAGATGGAATGGTGGCTCTAAAAATCTAGATGAATCAGCCTCAGCATTGCTACCTGGGGGGAGAGAAAGAAAACGGCTGAGTTCCCCCTGGAGCTAGGGGGACACTAAGACACGCCTTTATACACTCGCAATTATACACTTGCAATCCAAAGTTATTGGCTGGGAAGACAATCCACCATCGATAAGCTAATGGTCTAGAGAAAAAGCATCCCAAACCTGCCTGATAGAGAGCTGGCCTAGCTTATTGCTTTACCCGCTCTATGCACCTTCTCTCCTAGAACCGAAGCAGAATTTCAGGAACATAAACTTCTACAACATAGAGTTAGAGGGAAGTAAGGGAGAGTGCGGGCAGGCAGGGGAACTATATTCCAGAGTCTCCCATGCTCATTCCTTTCACCCTCTGGTTGTCCACCCCAGAAACCTTCCCCAGGAGCTCAAACAACTACACTGACAAGGGACGGGTGGAGAAAAGCTCTCAAAGACGTGCCCAGTTCAGGAACTGGGTGTTATCCTGAGCTGTCCTCTGGAGCAGGTGGAACTCTAGCCACTAGGTGACTAAAGTTACAATGACCCTGCTGACATTCAGAGCAATGAGAGAGAGGGACAGAAGGCAACTGACTCAATTTACCCAAGAGCAAAACAATCTGAAGATACTAAAACCAAGACATTAAGGAGCCAAAGGTTAATTGACTGCTCAGAGAGAAGAATTTTCCGTCAAGACAGCCACTAAAAGGAACTGTTAGAGCCCAGCCTGCAACTCTGAAGATCTTCTTCAGTTTCATAAAATAAAGTGCATTACCAATATGACTTGCACTTGAAAGGAGCAAGCTCCATGCCCACTGGGTTTCCTCAGGTCTGAGTTCTCAGTTTGCCCTCCAAGGTCCTAGTGTTTCCAGGAGTGTGCGCTGCTCCAGTCCAGACAAAGACACCTTGGTCCCTGCGTCAGCCCCACCCAGTCCAGGAGAGCTTGACAGAATATGTGAAGTTTAACAATCGCACGTTTAAGAATGTATCCTAAAGAAATAATCATGCATATGTATGGATGTTTAACTACAAGGATGTTCATCGCAGAATTAATTGTAATCATGGAAACTGTAAATAACTTAAATATGTGACAACTGAGTTATGATGAACTAAATTACAAGAGATTCATAGGCTATTACGCTTTCCTTAAATGTTTTGTTTTAAAGAATATTTAATAATGTGGGAAACTGCTTAGGATATAACATTTTTCAATTATATTACAAGTTAGTATATACAAGGGCTGCAAATATTCACCTGTATAAAGAAATTAAAAATAAACAGAGACTCTCTTGAATGGTGGGATTATGAGTGAATTTCAGTTTCCTATGTGGAGGGTTAAGGCTAATTGTGAAGTCAGAGGTCACAGTCCCTAAAACTACTCTCACTGTGATATAAACTGCAAGTTTGGGAGGCTCCCCAAACCACTCTAAAGTTTGATAATTCACTAAAAAAATCCACAAAACTTGTTGTTATGCTCCTGGTTACAGCTTATACAGGGAATGGATGCAGGCGAAGATCAGCTGAAGGAGGGACAGATGCAAGGGGTTGAGTCCAGGAAAAGGACGGGGCGGGGTGGGGGGGTGTCCAATATCTCCTCCCCATGGAGTAAGGATGCAGAGCTTCCCTGACATCAGCGCATGACAATACGTATGGAGTCCTGCAAAGCAAGGACACTCCCTGAACCACCATGTTTAGGTTCATTACTGGGGTCCCACTGTATGGGCAAGACTGACTGCCTACATGGTTGTTCTGTCTCCAGTCTCCCCCCTACTGGGCATGACCCAAAGCACCCACCCTCAATCAGATTGTTGGTGTGGCCAATCATCACCTAAAATCATACCGTTAGACTATCCAGTGTGACCCAAGGTCCCAAACAAACAAAGACATTCCTATCAGGTATGACATTAGGTCACCTCCCAGCAGCCAAGGACAAAACCAGATTTCTTGAGTGAGATTAAATTCTTTACTATACACTATGATAAATGATAAGAGTTTCCAAAAAAAAAATTAAGAAGTGTTTTTGCAAACTAATGCTTTTGAAATCTGATCCTAGACACCTGGGAAGCCAAAGAGCAGCTCTGCCCCATCCTAGGCATTGCCCAGTGGGCTACTGCCTTCCCATGGGTTGCACCCTAAATCCTCAATGGGGCTCTGTTGCCATTTTGTTGTTATTCTGACCCTATTTTAATAATACCAGTTATACCAGCAATCATTGCTATTGTTCACGGATCACGGACAGTGTTCCAGGTGCTGGGCTAAACTTTCAACATATACGGTCAAACCTCGCTTTTATTAAAAGAATCTATAATATGTTCTATTTTAGTCCCATTTTACAGATGAGACAATTGGGGAACAAAGACACGAAGCTCTCTACCCAAACTCTCACTGCTAAGAAGAGAAAGAGCTTAGACTGAAACTTCATGCTGTCCCCCTCCGAGGGCCCTCACTGCCCTGGTGTACCAGCAGCCCTGCCCCCAGGAAATGCTGTTCTCTGATTCACATCTCCCTCCTCTGGCCTGTCCCCCATCGACCCAGGAGGACCACCTAGGAAGCCAAGTGGCCACCCACCTGATGCCAATGGTTAAACTCTTTCTGAAAAGAGCCCCTCACCAGTCACAGGTTCCAGAGGTCTGCTGTCTGGATGCCGGTCACTAAGAAGCAGCTCCCTGTCCGTGTCACCCAAATAACCCCCTCAGCGGGACCAGTTCACCCCTCAAAATCAGGGCCCTCTTGAGTGTCTATCATTCATCCAGGTGTTCTTTACTGTCAGTCTCTGAAATCTAAGGGTTTTTTAAAAGCTAATTTGTCTAAGGACAATTTCATCATAATTTTACACGTCTAATAAACACTGAACAAATATTGTACCCTCTAG
>PVJD01006254.1:0-24898 GCA_004026545.1 Mormoops blainvillei
GCCAAGGTTCGGGTTCCATGTCCGGTCAGGGCACATGGGAGAAGCAGCCAGTAAATGCATAAATAAGTGGAATAAGGTACCTCCTTCTGCCTTCCTCTCTCTAAAATCAACAGATTAAAAAAGGAAAAAAAAAATGCCGGAGAGCAATGGCCCCCAGTTCCAGATAGCGGCTACTTCGGGGCGGGGAAGGTGGTACACACGGTGGAAGTCAGAGGTGGTGCTGGTGGCTGTTTAGGCCAAGGGAATGTGGTTTTGTTTTGTTTTGTTTAGAGATTTTGTTTATTTTATTTATTTATTTTTAGAGAGAGGGGAAGGGGAGGGGAAGGGAGGGAGAAAGAGAGGGAGAGAAACACCATTGTGTGGTTGCCTCTCATGCACCCCCTGCTGGGGACCTGGCCCGCAACCCAGGCATGTACCCTGACTAGGTAATTGAACTGGCGACCCTTTGGGTCGCAGACTGAAGCTCAAGCCACTGAGCTACACCAGCTGGGGCCTAGCGAATGTGTTCTGCTTAAAGGAACTGAGAGGAAGCCAGTGAAGCCTTGGGTGAGGAAGAGGCAGGGTGGGAAGTGAGACTGGAGAGGAAGGAAGAATGGTCTGCAAGTGTCTGTAGGTGCAGGAAGGCCATCTAACCTACCTTCGGTGTGGCATGTGGAACCAGGGAAAGAGGGCTTCGGGTGTGCGTGTGTTGCCCGGGGCAGGGTGTAGAGAGGAAGGCCGGGGTTATATCCCAGGTCACGGCATGAGCCGAGCTTGCAAGAAGAGAATAAGTATAGAGGGGGACGTTCCTCATGACACACAGGTCATGCATGGCCTTTCGTGGACCAGGGGGGAGGTTAATAGAGGGAAACAGGCGCTGGAGTGGGAGTAGGAAGACCAGGTTCTAGCGCACCCAGCTGGGCGGGTAAATCTTAAACCCTGTTTGCAGGTGCAAAGATAGAGACCCTCTTACACAGAGTGGCTGCAGCCCATAGTTGCCCAGCCCCAGGTGCAGGCCCTGTGCTAAGCAGGCTGCCGGGTCTTGCTCGGAGCTCTTACTGTTTTGGTGGGAGGGCGATGGAAATAACAAGAAATAAACGAGCAGCCATTCTCATATCAGATACCGCTATGCAGACAGCAAAGCAGGCTGCTGGGGATGCCCAGGGTTGGGTTTCTAAGAGGTGGCGGAAGATGCCGGTGTGAGGTGAGAGTGGATTTAGTCTAAGGGGAAGGCCCTTTGCGGGGGGAGGGGGAGGGTTTGGAATGAGACGATATGTGCAGGCACCCACCCCCCAAGAAAACTACCTGTAAGGCGAAGCTCTGAGTACTTTTGCGTGGGTCAGATTCTGTCTGTGGACAGTGGGAAGGCTGCCACAGGCTTTTTGACCCCATAGTCGGGTTTAAGGAAACGTCTCACTTGTGATTGCTTGTCCTCTTTTTAGGAAGATCTTGAAGCTCTCATTGCCCATTTCCAGACACTGGATGCCAAGAAGACTCAGGTTGTGGAAACGCCCTGCTCCCCACCTTCTCCAAGGTAAGTGAGCAGGACTGTCTATTACAGCTCCTGACAATTTTCTTGTGTAAGTTGGAAAACTGCTGTAAATAGGTAACATGTCTTCATAAATAACCAGAGACTCGGGACATTCTCATCATTGAAAGCTGTTCTGATCAACTTCCACAGAACACGTTTTCACTTTCTTCAGCTCTTGTCCTACAGAAACTTGGGAATGAGTCTGAGCACAGCCTCAGGTGGGAAACTGGTGGGTGTGAAAGCTCCCCAGCTCCAGTGCTATGCTAATGAGCTTTGCTTTGTTTGCTTCTTAAGGTATTTGGAAAGTGCCTGTGACGGATGGGAAACTTAAAAGCACAATCGCTTTTAGCTGTGTTTGTGTTTATAATGCTTTACATTCTTGTGAAAAATGTGATTATTAAGTATAAATTGCATATAAACCATTTAAATGAAGTTGTAAATTACGTGAAAACTCCAAAGGATTTCGAACACTTGTGGGATGAGCGGAAATGAGCCGGCTTTGGTTTCATCTGACTCCTTATTCCCCTGTGCCAGTTCTTGTCCTCTCGTCCTCTGAACTCCAGTGATTTTATCGTCGGATTTCAGCCTCCGTAGTTCTCGTATTTGCCAACAGAGCGGAGGCAAGACACCAAATGCACTGAGTTAGAAACCTAGGAAAGGCCCGGTGACCCCAACAAAGAGACCCCAGAGAAGGGGGAGCACGTCATCCTCACAAGCATGTGGGACTGTGTGTGTGGTGAGCGATGGTTCGCTTCGTTTCCGTCAGAAAGAGGTTAGTCTCCGAGCTGTCGACGGCCCGGATGGGAGCCGGGGGTCTGACACTTCAGGAAGGGAGGTGGTTAGGTGCTGCCTTCAGTTCAGTGCGGGGCAGGTGGTGGCTCTGCCACCTGAATTCTGCTGACCTGGGACCCAGGATTTGATTATCACCTGTTGGCTGGGTGGCTTGGCCACTTGATTAGGCCCGGAGCCAAATGGCCCGACGCAGCAGCTTTTCAGCAGCTCCCAAAGTTGGAAAGTCCGTGCTGTTCTTCATTTAATAAATTCCATCAGGGATTTTGTTTTACTTTCCCCTTTACTTGGCCTCTTTTCGTTTGAGCCAAACATAAGCTCTGCGTTTGGCAGGTGTACTTTTTCATTTGAGTTGTTGAAGCAAATAAATTTTTGAGGTCTTTAGGGCTTCATATGTACAGCACCCCTGCAGGAAGCCACTTATGGATTGATAATTTGGGGATGGCATTTTAGAACTTTCCTAAAATAACATTGCCCCAAAAGCCAGGTTTAATGTCAGGACGTAATTTGAAAGGTTGGTGATGCCCTGGGTCAGCTGAGAATGGCCCCCTACAGCTGACGGGGCTGAGGCTTAATGAGAGTAAGACATTTTGGTTGGTGATCTTAGTAACTTCTCACCTTCTGCCTCTCCATCATGTTATGGTAAAAAAAAACATGAAACTTACCGAGTTTGTGAGTGCCTGTTCCCAAGTAGTGGCTGAGATGTACTTTAAGGGGGAATGAGGATGCAGTGCCCGTGTGCTGGTGTGTCTGTGACTCAGAGGCAGCAGGTGTGGGTGGGCTCAGATAGCAGTGACACTTTGTTTCTCTGTCTAAATTGAATTGTTTCCCAAGTCATGTTTGTTACTTTTCCACAGAAAACTAATGGGTTAATCGAGAAAAAGATTTGTGCTCCGAGAACTTTGGGGAACACTGGTTTCCTTTTTTTGAATTTTTTTCTTTGTGATAAAATATATATATATATAAAATGTAGAATTTTTCATTTTAACCATTTTAACTGAACAAATCTGTGGGATTACTTACATTCACAATGCTGTGCAACCATTACCACCACGTAGTTCCAAAAATTTCATCACCCCAAATAGGACCTCTATACCCATTAAGCAGATGCTGTCCATTCCCCCTCCTAGTCCGTGGTGACCTCTACCCTACTTTCTGCGCCTCTGATTCGCCTGTTCTAGATGTTTGCTGTAAGTGGAGTCATACAATATCGGTCCTTCTGTGACTGGCGTTTTTCAGTTAGCGCAGTGTCCTCAGGGCCTGTCCATGTTGCAGCATGAATCTAAACATTGTTCCTGTTCAGTCTGAACAGTGTTCCGTGTGTGGATGGATCACATTTTATCTGTTCATCCACTGATCCACTGATGGACACCTGGTTGTTCCACTGTGGGGCTGTTGTGAATAGTAGTGCGATGAACGTTGCAGTTTTCACTTTTCTTGACCACATACCTAGGAGCAGAAAATTCTGTTTAGCTTTTGAGAGACTGCCATGGCAGCAATAGTTTAACACTGTTTTCTTTACTACAGAGTTTCTCAACCTGTAAGATGTTTCCATGTACAGTAAATCTCCAGGAGAAAAATAGAGTTTTCAGATTTTCCAAACTTACTTGACCTTCAGACCTTCTTTTTCTTTTTTCCCTGACAAGCGCTTTTTGGAATTAGTGTTATGGACACACCTTGAGGACTACCACTCGAGGATTTCGAAGGAAGGGCATTTTCCAGTGACTGACCTTCTCAGTCACCATAGCTTTCATTACTTTTCACTGAAATGGTCAGGATATATGTGTAATTTCCTTATAGCTATTCTTTTGTCCTTATGTGAGAAATAAGGAAGTTATTTGCCATTTTTTTCCAGGTGGAAGCTGTCTAGGATGTATATCAAACTGCTTAAATACCAGACTTTTAAGAGCCATTTTGATTGTGATCTAAGATGATAGCCCCTTAAAGTAAGACAGTTCTGGAAAATTTGGCACAGAAGTAGGAGCCCCTAGACTTGTGACAGCCCGATGATCTTAGCCAGGTGCTGGGGGAGCGGCCCCGGCTCGGCCCTCCTGGGGCGGGGAGCCTGGGTATCGGTGTCACGGCCCAGACCGCTGTTAAGGGCAGTGCCTTCTGTTTTGAGCCCCGGTCTCCTCTCTCACAAAAGTTTAGAAAAGCCTCGTCCCTGGTAAAGCCCTCTGATGGAGGAATGCATGGCTGTCAGATTGGGCAGCAAATGGTTTGATTTTTTGTTACCTGCTGCTTTTGTCTCTTGCAGGTTAAATGCCTCTCTCTCTGCTCATCCTGAGAAAGATGAATTAATCCTTTTCGGAGGTGAATATTTCAATGGCCAAAAAGTAAAGTATATTGTTTTTCTTTTCTTCCTAAATTTCCATGTGCCCCTTTTGGTGTAAAATTAATTTAAAGCAGTGATATCAAACATTCGTTGGTCCTTTAAGTCCCCTCCAGTGTATCCCTGAGCTGTTAGGGCTGGTATATGACCTTGTCCATGACAAGCTAATAGCATTCTTTAGTGAGCTTTAGGACCACTCCTTTTACTGCCTGCTCGAGGTTGACCAGTGTACCACTCATTCAGGTTGACTGTTGATGCTGTTTTTCCTTATGATGGGTTTCCAAAGTTGTTTTGAATAGGAAAAGTACTGATTCAGAGCTAATTTTTTATTTTTAAAAAGACCAGAAAGACTGGTCTTTCAGAGTTGTATATGAAATAGCAAAGCATAAAGTTCACCTTCCCTCCCTGGTAGACAGATGGTGTTTTTCTTTGTGTCATCGTCCTAAAGGATCCAGGGGACCAGCTGCACCTGTCCTGCATTGATAAGATTTACATTGCTTTAGGAAATACATTTTCAAGGAAGGCTGGCAATTGAGATCTGCCTTCCCACCTATTGTCACTTGCACGGGAGCATCATTCATGACAGTGAAGTTCCTCTTCCTTCCTGCAGACATTTTTATATAATGAACTCTATGTCTACAACATCAGAAAGGACACCTGGACCAAGGTTGAAATCCCCAATCCACCCCCAAGGCGCTGTGCTCACCAGGTATGTGTCAGCATTAACTTTACCCTTCCCCGTGTTCCCGTTGGGACTTTACGCTGAGGATTCCCTCAGAGACTGTTTGGGCTGGTAAAGGACAGGCAGCCTGGTGCAGAGGCTGGGCCTTGCACGTGGTCCTCGCTTTGCTCTTTTCCCACTTGCACTTGTTACTGAACTTCTTCACACATCAGTGCCTTCACCTTTAAGACGGGGAGATGGACACCTGCTCCCCCAGGTAACGTGAAGATCATTTGGAGTAATCCAGGTAAAAACCTAATTTGGTGCCTGGCATGTAGCAGTCAGCAGATTGCTCCTTCTCTGTCAGAGTGAGAGAGGCTCCGTGGGCCCAGGTCTGGCGGCTAGAGGGCCGAGAATGAGAAAACACTGTTCAAGAAGAGGTGTAAATGCTGCTTGGAAAGTGGTTTTCGGAGGATGAATGAGCCATAGCCAGGGATAATGAGGGAGCAGCACTGAATCCGCGTGCCGCTGACTGGCTGTCGCTTACCCCAGGGAACTCTGTCAGGGAAGCAGTCCTGGTTTCAGGTTCTGTAGAGCTGCTCGAGGACAGGCACTTGGTCTTGTTCATTATTAAAACCCAGTACTTGGAACAGTGTCAGGGCTTAAAAAAACAATTGAATGAGTGATACCTGTCCAGGGTGGAGGAAGGTGATTGTATGAGCCCAGCATGGTGTGCGTGGTTCTCCTTTCTCTGACTCTGTGCTCAAAAACAGCCTGCTGGTTGGAGAGTGGGTGAGAGGGGGACATGCCTGCCTGAGCTGCGTGAGCGTCCTGTGCACGCGAGGGCTTGCAAGCATTGGGACTGCTTTATCTTTTGGAAAAGAGGAACGCACTTGTTTTCAGGTTGAAAAATCAGATTTAGTCAGCTTGGGTTTTTATAAATGAATGAATTTTGATGAGTTTGAGTTTGTTTGCCAGAGCCCACTCCAGTTCCGAAGCGTGAGTAATCTGCCCCAGGCCTCTACGCTGAGGACCAAGTCCTGCCCTGTCCCAGCGGTGAGCACCCTGAGTCCCCAGTCCTCCTGGGTGCCTCGTCCGAGTCCTGGGCCCCAAGAATGCTGGTGTCCTGATGGAGCAGTCAAGCTTCGTGCCCATGTCACATAATGCAGGCTAGGGACTTCTGTGTTTATTTTCTTACCCATTTTAATCGCAGTTATTAAATGTCCTTGAATCGGAGTCATAAAAGTCAGATTTTAAAATTCAGTTATTTTGGCAGGGTGTTCAGCAGGCTTTGATTCATGTGCATGCCTGATGAGGACTTTATTAGTCTGGGACTTCATAACATCCTTGTGGTTAAGGTTGGCTTGCTGTTTATGCTGTGAATTTCACAATGAATCACAGCGATGGGAAACAAAATTGGTTAGGAAGTCTTTTGCCTAAAGGTCATTACAGTTCCAGTTCTACCACATTAAATTTGAGACATAATAGTTTTCTCATTATAGACTAGTTTAATGAATATGATGTTAGAAGCCATGGTCTTGATCTTCTCTTTAATCAATTAGAGGGCAAAAAGAGTAGAAAGAGAAAGCTTATACATATACCCTTTATTCTTTTCTCCTAGATTCTGGATTTTGGGAGGGGGTGGCGTTTATTTTAGTGTGTAATTTGAAGGTTTCGATGGCCCTTTGTAAAATGAATACAACCCAGTGAAAGACAGTGAAGGGTTGTAATGTCTGCTGAATGTGTGACTAAGTGACCTGGGGGAGAAGAAGGGAGGGGTCAAGCTCTCGTGCCTGGACTGCGAGGGTGTAGGGAGTGAGGCTGTTGGGAATAAAGGGCTGGGCGAGAAGGAGCCCGCGGACATCGTGAATGCCTGTCGTCTTACTTACCCGGTACTTATTTCTCCCAAAGTAATGACTAAAACTCCCTTGAAACAAAATGCATTCTCATAAAACAGAAAAGTTTCATATGGCTTAATAAAAAATTCAGTCACCTGAGTTCTTATGTTGACCCTCGTGCATTAATGAGCCTTAAGTAGTTTATGGAGGAGAGTTATTACGTACAAAATGTTACTCATGTAATGAGCGGAGTTCCACCGACAGTTCATTTGAACTGCTGCAGGTGTCAACCTCCAGCTAAGTAGTAGCTTCGTGACGTTCCCTCTGAGCAGGTAGTGCAGGACTCAGATTTTTTCACTCAGGAAATACTGAGCATCTTTTACGTGGAAGGCACCATTCTAGGGCTGGGACATAGTGACAAAAAAGACCATTCTGCCATTCCCTATAATGTCCCATACTTTGTGTTTACTTTGGTCCTGTGATGTCACGTGTTTAGGACTCAGCTTTCATGAAGCTGAAGCACGCTGCTGGCTGTCAAAATTCATTCAGAGTCTGTGTGTTATTTTGGACTTCATTGTGTTTGCGTTTTTTTTGTTGCCGTTAGCTTGTTTGGCATTTGGATGGAGCTTTCCACACATGATTTTACTGCAGTTAAGACAACAGCAAACAAACCCAAGTGCTTGGGAAGCACATAGCCCCACGGGACAAGTAGGACAGTGGATGCTGAAAAGGATGGCCTTGCCTCGCCCCTGGAGCACTGCTGCCCTCCTTCATTCACTGGGTCGCTGCCCAGTGTCTTGTCTGCGTTAATCCGGACGGAAACTCTTGGGTGTCAGTTTGAACAGTTACTTCAAAACAACGACGTGTATGTGTGCTTGAATGTATATAGATTTAAAGGTGTTTTATTTTTATAGCTTTCTTTCCAAAATACATAAATTAATCACTCATAAGACAGCTTGGGGGTATATAAACTCTTTCTGTAACTTTGACAGTGCAGAGGGGAGCGAGGAGGAAGTAGGAGAAAGGCCTGCTTTTATCTCAGTCCTAGCCAGTGACTTCATTTCTTCCCAGAGCCCCGCCAGCTTTCTTTGAAGAGCTGACAGTAGGCCCTCTCATACCTCGGCTGCCTCCTCTACATGCAGAACAGTCCTTACCTTTGAGGGATAGTATAGAAAATAATTTTGTTGAAATGCTTTGACTTTTTCTTTTTTTAAAGCACTTTGCCCTTTTTCTTTTTTCTTTTTAAATCCTTGCCTGAAGATACGTTTTATCAATTTTAGAGAGAGAGAGAGGAAGGAAGAGGGAAAGAGAGAGAAACCTTGATCAGTTGCCTCCTGTATGCACTTCGACTGGGAATCAAACCGGCATCCTAGGTATGTGCCCTGACTGGGAATTGAACCCACAGTCTTTTGGTGTAACGCACAATGCTCCAACCAATTGAGCCACCCGGCCAGGGCTGGTTTGACTTCTTTTAAAGTAAGCTCGTTAAGATGTTCTTTGTGCTGCTGTTCTTATATATTTATTTCCATATATAAGAAGCCCCACAGTGATACAATGTTACTGTTTTTGCTTTAGATAGTTAATATTGAAGGAAATTTTAAAATGAGAAGAAAAATATTATATTGATTTATAAATTTACCATTTTCAGCACACTTCATTCCTTGTGTAGATCTGTGTTTTCACGTGGGAATGTTTTCTTCAGCCTGAAACTTCATTTACCATTTCTTGAAGAGCAGATCTACCAGCAACAAAATTTTTTCAGCTTTTTTTCTAAGTGAAAATGTCTTCCTTTTATATTCATTCACAGGATATTTTTTCTAGAGATAGCATTCTGGGTTGATGGTAGTTTTTTCTTTTAGGACTTGAAAGATGTTCTGTTTTCTGGCTTGCGTTGTTCTAAGAGGGAAGACTTGATTTTTCTGGATGCAGTCTGTCTTTTTTCCCCTCTGTGGCTGCTTAAAAGATTTTATCTTTATCTTTGGTTTTATAGAAATTTGATTTTGATGTACTTTTGTGATTTTCTTAAAGTCCAATTATGTGTATGTTAGACTGTTTAATATTATCCAACAGGGCAATGAGTCTCCGTCTTTTTTTTACCTCCAGTCTTTTTTTCTCTTTTCCTTTTGATAGTTTTTATTGCCCTTCAAGGGAAGCGGATATGCTGTGAACTTGTGGATTCTTCATTTTATGTATAGTATTTTTCAGCTCTAGGAGTTGTTTGGTGCTTGATTATTATTTCCATGTTTGTTTATTATGTTTTCCTTTAAATCTTTGAACATATTTATAAAAACTGTTTTCAAGTCCTTGTTCACTGTTTTTCTCATCTTTGTCATTTCTGGGTCTCTTTCTACGGACCGACCTTTTTCCTTGTCCTAAGTCACATTTTTCTGCGAGAACTGTGTAGTTAGATGCAGGACTTTGTGAATGCTGCGTGTCAACTGTCTGGATTTTGTTTTACCCTATCAGCAATTGATGAATTTTGTTTTGGCAGGCAGTTATGCCACTTGCAGGTCATTGTGATCCTTTTGAAACTTTTTGTAGGGCTGGCTTAGCCCTAGCATATGCCTTTTCTGGAGTCTCTACTGAATGCCCTGAGTGGTCAGTGACATCTTTCATTATGCCTGGTTGGAAATTACCTGTTTCTAAGCCCTATGTAAGTGCAGGTCATTTTCATGCTTTCAACCTCACAGCGCTGATTATTTTTTCAGCCTGTCCTGCAGATGCGCAGCGTAGTGCTCAAAGGCTCCAGGGGACCCTGTGCGGGTTTCTAGGGTGCTCTCTGTCCAGTGCTCTGCCTGCAAATTCCAGCTACCTCAGCAGCCCTGAACTCCGACCTGTGTCTCCTCAGTGCAACAAGACCACCTGTTCTCTTGGGCTCCTTTCCCTGCATCAGGGGGCAGAGACCACCTCCAGAGGCACAGAGCTCACCATTCCCATTTACCACCCTCAGGGTCATAGTGCTACACTTCCTGTCGTCTGATTCTAGTTCCTTCATAGATTTTGTCCAGTTTTCTCCGTATTTACAAGTACAGGTTGCTCCATCCTCGTCAGAAGTGACAGTCTTATGCCTCTCTCTTTATAGTTCTGATCTTCTCTTGAATAATATATTAACCTTTTTGTTTGAGGACCAGGCTAATACACATCCATCAGATCACTGACTGTTGACCCGCCTTCCTCAGTCCCTACACTTTTGACCGCGACAAGGCCTGGTATGGGGGTGGGATGTAGAAGGTGAGCTGTGGCTTACAGTCCTTTCTTGCCTGGAGTTGGACTTCATTTTTTAAAAATGGTTGTTACACTGATTATGTAAGTAATATTCACTGTAAAAAAAGAAAAAAGAAAAAGTCTGTTGCCTATCATTCTGGAACTGCTAATTTGTATTTCTTCATCTTTTCTCTGTATGTTTATATTTCTACACATCTATATTTCATATTAGTTGCCTTATATATGTAAACACACACATATATGTATATGTTTTTTCTATGCTGTTTTTTCCAGTTGATGCATTATTTATAGTGCTATCTCATGGCATTAAATAACCTTCTATAACATGATGTTTCAAAATTCCATTGTATTGTGGAACATGAATATACTACCTAACTTCATTAAACTCAAAAAATGTGTTAGGTTTGGGACTGCACTAATCATCACGCCTGCTTTAAAGATTGGAAATGATCAGTTTCTTTCCTTTAGAACTACTGAGGTTTGAGAGTGGTAGGAAACTGGCTTGTCCCTTTATAGGTCAGTTATCTGTGCTGAGGTGATGCACACAAAACTGACTGAAAATGGAGAGAGGGCTGTGTTATGCCACCAGGACCCTCCAGAGAGTCCAGGACAGCAGCGCTATCAGTGACAGAGCCATGGCTCTGCAGTGCTCTCAGGTGCCAGGCAGGTCAAAGGACCCGTGCTGCAGTGGGAACTGGGGGTACCACCGTTGGACCCTCCCGGGGTGAACTTGCCTGCAGAAGTATGTGAGGGCTAGTGGGCATTCACACAGAATGCTCGGGAGTGTCCTGGTGCCCGGCAGCACCTGACCCCGGTCCCCTCTTGGCCACACTGTGGTTGCTGCCGTGGCCCCTGTTTCCAGGCTCCTTGGCAAGCAGTCCCCTTGGCTCTTTCCTGTCCACACGCCCTTGGTGTGAAGGATTTGGTTGCACTGTCTGCTTCATTGCCTGGACCCTGTGGCTGGTGATGCCCAGGGTCGGCAGGCCCGGTGCCTGCTTTGTGCCAGGTGTTGACTGAGTGAGCGTCGTAGTCCACATTTGTGGCGTGCTTGCAGGGGAAGTCATTTCTGTGCAGTCTCTCTCCTCAGATACTCAGTTTACAGGTCAGCTAACCATAAAACCAGCCACATCATGGCTGTCTTTGAAGCTGTGCCATTCAGCAGGTGGTACCTCATTGAACTTTCTCAGTGGAGGGTGGGCGCTGTGGTCTCTGGCCAGCCAGTGGGTTGTGTGGCTCTTGAGGGTCCAGGCAGTTGTGGGTGGTTCCAGTGGGACCTCTGAGCCATCCCGGGTCTTCAGCAAAGCCACAGAGAGGGCAGGCCTTGAGGAGAGTGGACAGGGCAGGCATTCTAAGTTGAGGTCAGGGCCTGGAGTCTCAATGTTCTTGGGCAAGGAGGAGGCTGATCTGCAATCCTGGGGGAGGGGGTTCCAGTTTTATGTGTTACATTTTGGCGCTCACATCAACAATCTTCAACTAAAAAATCCAACCCAAAGCTTAAAAACCCTGGGCTAGATAGTTTATAATTGCCTTAAAAATTCTTCAAATCTGTGTTTCTTGTTTTTGCATCTATAAAGGTTATTTTACATGAAATGGCATCCACTGTTATTGTGACTATCTGAAATACATTCCCATACCCAGCAATTTTCAACTTTTTTCATCTCACTGCACACATAAACTAATTACTAAAATTCTGTGGTACACCAAAAAAATTTCTTTCCAATGTGACCAAAAAAAAAAAAAAAGTATAATTTTGACTCATTTACACAGAACAGCTATTGTGTTGGCTGTTGTCATTTTTTATTTGACAGTGTAAGGGAAAAGAGGTCAGTGCCCTGACTAAATAGTCAGGTATTGCATATTTTAAAAATTCTTGTGGCACACTGGTTGAAAATCTCTGCGTTTACCACTATTTTCCTTTTCTGGAAAGGCCTTTTTAATCATATGCTTTGACTTGCTTTTCTGTCCTCGTAGGGGTTCTAGCGTGGTGATCCGCAGCCTAGAGCCTGAGTGTTGCCCTCAGCCCGTGGCGATGCAGCTTTCAGTGGGCTGAGGGAAAGCTCAACTACCTGGTTACCCTGAGAGCCCGAAGGTGGCTTGGACAGACTTGTCTCCTCGTCCTTGCGCTTCTGATACGAACGCAGGATATGGATTGTTGGGCGTTCTTGCTTCATTTTCGTTGAGCTGGTGTGTGAATGGGAAGAGTAATTCTGCTCACGGGGTGTGAGCCCTGGAGTTCCTGTTCTCAGCTGCTTTCCCCTCGGATTGGCACATTCGTTTATGAGCGTTTGGCCCATGGACTGTTTGTTTTGAGAGTACTTTGATGTTCTGGTAAGCCTAGTAATACTTTGAATTATGCGTGTGTGTGTCCTGAAAGTTCAGTGTAGTGTGGTGCAGGGGCAGTGTGGCTTATGTGCCACTCTGTCCTCTCCTGCGCGTGCAACCTGAAGGGTATTATCCCCACCGCTTCCATGGGCCGTCCTGTCATGCTTAAATCTTTAAAAAATAAATTTTAATAATGTTACATAAACATATATATTACACATCTCATTCGCGAGTGCGGTTTTAGGTGTACAATGCTTAATAGCGAGGAAAAGCATTAATGAAAGCAGGTAAACAGCTTTTTTATAGATATTTAATAGTAAAATACTGTCAGTTTGTGTTATAACTGATGTAACTTTTGACATAATTGTGGCCATTTTAATGGGATGTGGGGTTGCCTGAATGTGAGTGCATGTTAATTTTGCAATGTCGGAATACCTGAGAGTTTATTAGATTTTGACTTACAAGGATTTGTTGAGGAGGGATTTTCAGGAAGCCTTCCCTCGGAGGCAGGAGAGTGGGTGCTGGCCAGGACCAGGAGGTGCTGTGTTCTGGCGGGAGGTGCGGGTGCTGCTCCGCACCTCTGGAGCTGACCAAGAGCTGTGTGGCTGTATCCTGACCTGTCACCTTTCTTTTCACAGGCGGTGGTGGTGCCTCAAGGTGGCGGGCAGCTGTGGATCTTTGGCGGGGAGTTTGCTTCTCCTGATGGAGAGCAGTTTTACCACTACAAGGATCTCTGGGTCCTGCATTTGACCACCAAGACCTGGGAGCAAGTCAGGTAAGGTGGTGGGTGACGAGCCGACCTCTGGGCCCGGTGCCCGTCTGTGCCAGCATGCTTGGTCCACAGTGATGGGATCAGGTCTTGGAGGACTGCAGGGCCCCGAGGGACCAGCTTCAGCGGTAACCGCAGTCAGGGAAGAGCTTGAGTTTTTCTGCCCCCTTCGCAGAGCAGCCTGGTCTAGCCACTGCTGCCTGGAACCTGGCTTTGTTGAAGGTATTGCCAGGGTCGTCGGGAGCAGCACTGTGTTTGGACTTATTTTCTTGTTCCTCTCTTGTCTGCATTAAGTTGATCATGTTTTAATGCAGTTCTCCTCCTGGGCCATCTGTTTATCTCCTTAAAGGCAATCTGGATTTCAGCTCGCTGGAATGGAGCAGTGGTATTTACTAAAAGGGAGTGCTCTTTCTAGGTCTAGTCGGCATAGAAACAGTGGATCCAGCAGCTGAGGGATGAGAAGGCCTTTATATCGCTCTTCAGTAAGCTAGGCTCCACCTTCGCTGTAGCCTGATTTCTGCATCTTTCGGTGACATTGGTATGTGGTTGTCACATTTACCACTGTACTTCACCTCTAGTGTCAGTGGTTAGCACTGCACACCTGGCTATCTGTGAAGAGACCGACATTGTGTCTGCATGTAAATTATTTATGAGAGGAAGCTCAGGAGAGGGACAGATCGAAAGAGTTAGTTGGCTTCGTTCTTCTGGGGTAGGTGTTCCTGCTTGCCAGGCTCTGTGCACCATGTTGCCGGGTGTCTTGTCTCCACTGCCGAAGCAGCAAACCGGAGTTTCTTCTCCTCAGCGGAGCAGGCAGCTGCACCGCAGAATCCCGTAGCAGTGCGACATGATTTAGGTTCATCAGAGGGAAGCTTCCCTCCCTGGAGGGTCTGCTCAGTTGTCTGATGATAAACCTGGTAGGAGACCACCGGGCTGGGCTGTGGAGGCCTGATCTGATTGGCTCCGGGCCTAGAGTGGAACTAACCACGGAGAGTCCGCCGTGCAAGTGCGAAATGTAACTAAATGACACCTTAAGCTGGCTACCTGCCGGAGAAGGGCCCAGTGGCCGCCTGAGCCGCACTGGAACTGGGAGGAGCCTCGGCGCGGTCCCACTTCCACACCTCGCCTCCCTCTCCCCTGCCTGCTGTGGGAAGGCTTCATCATCTTGTTAGGTGCAGCAGTCAAGAAATTATTTTCATCTTATAATGGATTTCATTATGTATATATTGAAACGTAGTCATCTTCCCTTTAATTTGAAAAGTATTTAGGCCCAAAGCATGCAATCTGTGTTTCTCATTTTGCTTCAGTTAATTATTTTTTGGAAACCCAATTTTATTTGCTTGTTTGTTCATTGCTGGCGAATGGATTTTTGGCATTTTCTTAGCATTTTTATCAGCTTTGGTCGCTATTTGTCCAAATTTATGGATGAGGGACAATAACACTCTCCATGAAAGAATGTGTACAGATCTCATAGCTACCCGGCTGGGCCTACTGATGACAATAGCACATCTGTGGGGTGTTCCCTCAGGGACACTCTAAGCTATTTTGTGACATGCACACTTTCTTGTGGCCTTTGGCCTTTTCTGCTTCTATAACATGTATTGTGGGTGTTTGTTCCAAGGAAGCAGGGAGGCACCGTTGAGGTGTGGCCACTCAGGGAGTGCGCATTGAACAGCTTGCCGTGGCCACTATCCCCCAGCCAGCCAGATATGGCGCTGTCGCCGCGGTGCGTGATTCCAGCTGCCTCCCAGTGTAGTTGGCTCTGTTATGCTCATGCGGCATTTGAGGCATCTGCCCCAAATCAAAAATTGTCTAATAAACAAGTCTCTCATTACTTGATTACTTGCTTATTGTGAGAATTTTTTTTAAAGACACAGTGTAGAGCCTATTAAAAACTAATGCGAAACTACAAGCTACAAAAATAAAATTCAGTTGCCATGCTTAACCCCTGTATTTTAGTCTAAATAGAGCGGTGGGGCAGGAAAGGGATTATGTACTCTTTTTATCTAAATCACTGTTTTTTCAAGCCTTCCTTCTGGGTGGTGGTCTTTGGTTCCTTACGGATGAGATGGGCAGAGATTGGCATGGCGTTGCTTTGAGCTGTTCCTTTTGGTGGCCAGGGTGTGATGGATGCATTTTACCTGAGCCTGTGGCCCCTGAGGGCCATGTGGGAGTACCTGTCTGACTAGAAAGGTGAGCCTGTTGAGTTCAGAAGTAGAAGTCAAGAGATGGAGGGTCTGTTTCCAGCTTTGCCTCTTATTTTGTTTGCCAGGGGATTTTAAATGACCAGCTTAATTTCTGTGCGTCCGCTGCTCAGCAAAATTCAGATGCTGCTACTTCACTTTTTTATGATTATGAGATGCCTTACGTTTGGGGCTTACTCAGTTTTTTAAGGCCCCTGATGGGATGCAAAAAAATCATAAATGGTATGAGCGAGATGCTATTTGACAGATGTCCGTTTCCCTCTCTTTGTTGTCTCCCACCCTTATCATCTTGGGTACTGACCTCCAACCTCCTTGGAATGCTCAGTGCCGTGACCACCCCCACCACTGCAGCCCTTCCACCCCCTGTCTTGTTGAGAAGAGCACACCTCTGGTGTAGGCCCTTCTCTTGCTGTTAGAGTTGTCTACAGTCCACCTCTCTCAGGGCTTCCTAAGTCAGTCACTGCACCGGGATCCACAAGAGATCTGTAGACATGACCATATGAAATGTTAGTTTTCGTATGGGAAATGACGCCACGAGGGAAGTTGAGAGTGGTGACAAGTGCAGGGAAGGTACCTACAGCGTAAAGTGAGCTCGTATTCAAAATAGAGGCTTCTGTAAGGTAGTAAGCAATGAGTGGCTTGACAGAAAATTGAGAAAGGACATAAAAAGGCAAGCCACGAATGTCAAACACTAAGAGAAGACATCCTATTAAGTGTTGGTGAGGGTTGGGAAAACAGAGACTGGTGCTGGTTAGAAGGGTGGCATCATCTGTCATTTCATTGTATTTTAAATGTGCACACCCTTTGGCCCTAAATTCACTTTTGAGATATACCTTAAAGAAATACCCACTTTCATTTTGTACAGAAAAGCATGTACAAAAATACATACAAAGAAACAAGATGCAAGAGAACACATGCCTGAGGAAAAAGTCTGAGTGTGAATGTACCTGCATGTGTGTTTGCAAAGTGGGCCTGAAACCCAGCGCTTACAAACGTGCTTGTGTGCAGGCACGTACACACACACACAGGCAGAAGTCTGGATTATTCGGCCTTTTCCATTGAAACGATTCACTGGCCTTTTATTTTCACGTGTTCCGGTATTACTTCATTTTGATGACTGTGGCTTTATGGTATATTTTGATAGCTGGAGGGTTTTCCCATTTACTTGAAATATTTCTTTGTCATGTACCCATTCTTTTCATATGAGCTTCAGAGTCAGTTTTTCAAGTTCTATTTTTAAACATTTCAGTAGGATTTTGATTGGATTGCTTTTATTTATAGATTACATTTAGGGAGAGTGGGCATCTTTCTCATCCTCACTCTTCCCAGTCAAGAACATGGCACTTATCTCCACTTAGTTAGGTTCACTTTTTATCCTTCAGTAGAGTTCCAAACAGCCTAGAAGCAGACTTGCAAAGTCAGAGGTGTAGGTACTCGTAGAGCCTTTGCTTCACGTCTCGTTGTTCTCCCCGAGACACTACTTGGCAGCCCCACGCTCAGCGAGTGGAGGCCTGTTTCCCAGTGCTCCGTGGGCGCACAGCGTTCTTGCTCGGGTGCTGGTCTCACTCGTTCAGTGTTCACCCTTGCTTCACTCCGTAGCAGGTGCTAGACTTCAGGTGGGCAGCGTCATGGCATAAGCAGTTTTTCTGGCCTTATCTGCACTTGGAAGGGGCACTTTAAGGAAGGTTCCCAGCAGGCCTGGTTGGGAGACTTGTCAGCCTGGGGAGGTGGCTCAGCGCTGAGAGAATACCTCTCCTACTCTGTTAGTGATTCTCAGACTTTCGTGTACCAGGAAGCACCTAGGGAGCTTTGAAAATGCACATTTCTGCCCTCACCCCACATGTCAAGTCTGATTTATAACAGGTTTAAGATGGGGCTCAGGAATCTGCATTTTACATTAACCCCCCCAGCCCCCATAGTTACCCTCATCCGTAAGACCCTGGACCATAGCTGGAGGCCTCAGTTACTGGTCCATCAGCCTTAGTGACTGGTGGGTCTCGTGCTGATGTGAAGATGGGTGTGCTCCTTCAGAAGTAAGAAGACTCATGTAAAATGCTTCTTAGATCCTTAACAACTCAAATTATGAAAGTATTGCTTTTGTAATTTACTAATTATTCCAGAATGAAAGCATCTCCTAACTGTTGTTCAGCAGGGCTGTGCAGCCTTAACTGACACGACCCAATATAACCTTGGAAAAGTGCAGGTAGACTAATTATTAAAGTCAGTCTGTTGAGTCCGTGGGCCGGGTCACAGCATGTGGGATGTTGACTTTGAGCTGCTGCTGCTGCTCATTAATTGGCCTTGGTTATTAGTGCGCTGACGTAATGGCCACTGTTGAAAGAGGACTGCTGCTGACAGTTTATCCTCCAATTTTTTTTTTTTACTGATCTAAAACAAAAAAGGTAAGGCAGATTTAGCCAAAATGAAGACTTATTTTCCGTTTCTGGGGAAGACTGTTCAGGCCGGGAAAATCCACGTGATGTGGGGGCTTGTATCACTTGAAAAGCGCAGATGGGGTTCACTGTGAACTGTATTTATTTTGTTACCAGAATTTGGCTGGGCACTCTGCATTCATTTTTTCGTAAATGTTTTTCACTCTCATTGGGGTAGTTTTGCAGTTGGGGAGACTGACAGTAAGGAAGGTTACATATTAGTAAAGGCCAACAGAGGCCAAGCTAAATTTGCATCTGTATTTAGTCCCTTTTTTGGCTTTTAAACAGTTTTTTCTCATTGGAGGGTAGGATGGATTCTCTCTTCCTAGCTGGTGACTTTTGATTTATATGATACGTTTTTTTCGATGCCAGTGTTCTGATTCACGCTAGGCTTCTGAAGAACAAGTGTATTCAGCTCATCCTTGCGTGGGCTGGTCTGAGGAAATGATAGCAGGAAAAGGCCAGGCCTGCCTGGCGTACGTAGGTAAGAATGGTTCCTCTGAGGTTGGAGGTCAGGTGGTGAGAGCTCACCGACAGGTCACTGAAGGGGTACCTTGAAAGAGCAGCGCCTGCAGCTTTCTGTGTTTAGCAGCAGCGCACACTGGTCGCTGGGTGTGGAGACAAGGGCACAGGCGCTGATCACAACCTCTGCGTGCCTTGTCCTGCCACTGGAAGCTGAGTGGCCTGAGCAGGTCCTACCACCACCCCAAGTGGTGTCCGAGTGCCAGCGTGTGGGCATAACAGGAACCCAATGTAGCCCTCAGCACCTGGGCAGCACCCTGCAGGCTGGCGCACCTCTGCAGCCACTGTGTCCTCAGAGACAGCCTCTCCCAATGGTGCTCATGGCCCCACAGAGACCAAAGGCAGGTTTTGCTTTTGTAAAAGTGCTGTGTGTGTGTGTGTGCGCATGTGTGTGTTTTAAGTAAACTATAATGAAACTATATATTAAAAAAAGTACACAGTCATGCAGCTTGCTGAATTTTATAAAGCAAATGCGCCTGTCTGCTCAGGTCCAGGAAACGGAGCTGTTAGCATCCCCAAAGCCCCAGTGCCCGCCCCAAGCACAGATTAGGTTTGCTTGCTTTAAACATCATATAAATGTACTCTCGCATTTGGCATTTTCACTGAACGTTATTTTTATGGGATTTACCTGTGTTGCATATGGTTATAGTTTGTTTATTTTGATGCTGTGTAATGTTCCATTGTAGAAATGGGTCCCTGTGCATTTGACTGGTGATGGGCAATGGAAGGTTACCAATTTACAGTTTTTATAAGTGGTGTTGCTGTCAGCATTCTTTTACACATCTTATGATGAAGATATGTATGTGTTTCCATTCACTTTATGTCTAAAGAGTAGAATAAGGCAATGGGGCAGAGGGTTGCACGTGCTCCACTGTAGCCTGCGCTGGCAAACCGCGTCCCGCACTGGTGGTGCTGATTTACAGAGCTGCGAGCTGGGCAGGAGAACTCCCGCTGTTCCACCCAGGCCAGTGGCTGGCATTTTCATCTCTGCTTTTTGCCATTCTGGTGATGTTTCCGTAGCCCACTGGACAACAGGTGGACACTTAGTAATCTTTCATTGTCTTCATTTATGCACATTCTCCATTCTAGCAGCAGACATTTACTTGACATCATAACAGTTTGAAAGTGAGAGGAAAAATCATAGGGTTACTAACATCAAGAAGACCAAAGCTTAGATGAAATGCCAGCGTCACCTCCTCATTTACATTGGATATGTTCTTCCAGCTTTTGGCAGATATTTTGACATCCCCTTCAGTCTCTATCTTCAGTGGGAGGTGCCTGCAAAACTGCCCAGATAATTTAAAAAGAAAAAGAATAAAGGCCTGATTTGGCAACATAGGTTCTATATACTAACTTTTAATTTTTATAAAACATACAATCAGTCTTTCCCAACCGTATCTGCTCCAGGGGGTAGGGAAGCAGTTGGTGGGTGTCTGTGTTGTAAATATATGTGCAGTTAACGTGAGTTTGAGGGAAATTAGACACCAAAGACAGGACTAAGCATCCGTCCTGCCTGCTCTGTCACTCACAGTACAGGAGCTTTTGCCACGTTTTGCAGCAGAGGCCCTGCACAGGGGCTGGGGAGAGGAGAGGGATCAAAAGAATCACCTTACCCCTCCCACTTAAGCAAGTAAGTGGCTAATCATTGAAGATATATCTGTGATTATCAGCAAAACAACCTTGGAATAGTGAAACACTGGAAAGGCCAGTGTCTTCGCTGTTCAGGCTGCTATAGCAGAATACTATAGATCAGGGGACTTAAACAACAGACACTGATTTCTCCCAGTTCTGGAGGCTAGAGT
Organism: Mormoops blainvillei; assembly: GCA_004026545.1. Lineage (NCBI taxonomy): Eukaryota > Metazoa > Chordata > Mammalia > Chiroptera > Mormoopidae > Mormoops > Mormoops blainvillei. The sequence goes on from PVJD01006254.1 coordinate 20,404, forward strand.
TCCAAGATTAAGGCCCCGGCAGATTTGATGTGTGGTGGGGGCACACTTCCTGGTTCATAGACGGATGTCTTCTTACTGTGTTCACCCATGGTCTTATTTTTGCTCATGGAGAGAGTTTTTTCTTCCTGTTGTTTCTGAAGGCCCTGATCCCCTCGTGGGGTCCGCACCCTCCTGACTTCATCCAAATCTAATCACTCCCAAAGGCCCCACGTCCAAATACCGCCACAGTGGAGGTTAGAGCTTCAACATATGGATTTGGGTGGGGGAAACACAAACATTAAGCCCAATAGCCAGCAACTAGTGTTTACAGAGATCTTTCCTATGACATAGGTTGGTGTGTCCGTGAGGGTCTAATCAGGAAGATGCAAAGGCGATCCGTCACACTTGTGGTGGAGAAAGCCAAACTAGTGGGACAGCTAGAAGCCACATCCAGCTGCTAAGCTTCGGCGGTGGGGTAGGTCGGGGCTGGAGCTGGAGGCGATGTTGATGCTCCTGAGAAGGTGCCGAGGGAGGGAAGAGGGGCTATTCCCTGGTTCCTTTCCTCTCCTCTGTGCACCTTCAGTCTCCCATTGGTGCTTCTTGCTCTGGTGGGACTTCTCTGATAGGGAGCAAACCCAGGAGCCTTGGGAGAGGAACGGCATGTGTAATCAGCCAGAGTGCCGAGGCACTTTTAACCACTTCTTTGATCGTAACGGGCCTGCCCTACGGCATTTCTGGTTGCCTGTTTGTTAAAGTTTGGTTAGGTCAGCCTGCCACACACAAAAGCCAGCATTTGCAAAGGCGAACCCCGCTTTCCTCTTTTATCCCCCAGAGGAGATGCAGTTGGGTAAAGGAAGAAAGATTTCAACACCCTCTCTCCATTTATTTCTGAAGTTGGTGCCATCCTAGCTAGTCATCTGTGACTCCATAAACCACAAACAAGGAGGTCAAGATACTTATAGAAGTCAGCTATTTTTAGATGTTTTTCATATGCTTAAAAAAATCACCCTTTCAAAATATATAATATGGGTTTTTTTTCCAGCATATTCACATAGTTGTACAACTACCACTGCTCTTTAAATATAGTTTCCTGTACCCCAAAAAGAGGCTACTCCCACCACCACTCACCCTGCATTCGTCCTTTCCCCTAGTCTCTGGTCACCTTTAATCTGCTTACTATCTCTGTGGATAAGGTATTTCATGTAACTAGAATCCTACAATATTTGTTCTTTTGTGGCTGGCTTACACGTCACATAATATTTTTAAGGTTCATCTAATATACAGTATGTGTCAATTTCTTTTTATGGCTGAATATATTCCATTGTTTTTGATATACCACGTTTTGTTTATGTATGAGTTGTCCCCACTTTCCACTCTTGAGAGTGATTCTGCTATGAACATTGTGTATAACTAATATGTTTTTATATGCATCGAAGCACTTAATACCTGATCAGTAAAAACTGACCAAATGAAAAATAAACTGTGTAAGTGTGTGCGCCCATGTGCATGCACGCACTGTTTTCTCTTGATTTGGGAAAGGAACCAATGTTTGTGGAGTCTTTAGCTAAACCCACTTAGTGTATGTATCTTAAAACTGTGTCTGAGAAAAGTTGACATCCTAGAAAAGAAGAATTATTAGCAAAATGATTCAGAGTTCTTTTTACAACTGTGTTGCAAAAGGCAGTCGTGAGTTAGCTGAAATCAGACCAGCCCCATAATTATAAAGTATATGAATCTCGGGGTGAGAAAAATGCACGCGGACTAGAAACATACATGTGCTTCGCTTTCTGGCCTCTCCAGTGCGCTGACTGGACTCATGGTCTGGGGCTTCCGGACTTCATAGTCAGGGAGGTTTTAATAACAGCTGTGCAGCAACTGGGAACGAAGCCAGGAACCCGTAGAAGTGGGAGTAGAAGCTTGTGCGGACCCCCTGCTCCTTCACTGCCATTGGTGATCATCTTGATTTGATGTGCTTGTGCTTGGGGGGAGGGAAGACCACCACACAGAGTGTGACTGATTTGTAGGAGAATCAAGGGTTAAGGCAAAGGATGTACGAAATTGAAGACCGTCATTAGGGCAGGCGGTCGTTTTTTGGGCCATAGATTTCTTTAGTACAATACTTTTGACTTCATTTGGTGTAGTTCAGCGTCCAATTGGTTGGTGGTTGGAAGTGCAGGTTCTGGGAAAGTGCAGATTGCCTCGATTTAAATCCTGGCTCTGCCACTGACTAGCTTCCTGTGTTTCTTGACTTCTAAGTCTTGATTTTCTCAATTGTAAAACGGAATTAAATATAATGTCTGCATCATGCATTTATTAGGAGGAATAAATGCACATAGCATAGAGTAAACTCTCCACAAATAGTAGTTTTCTTACTAATGGTAATAGTTAAAAAAGAAATAAAATAAGAACAGAATACATTAGGCTATCTGGATCCTAGAGACCACTATTAGTTGTTCTGTAGAAGGTGATAAGATACTCTGTGCTTACTAAGCCTCAGTTTCATTATTTGATTGATTTGACACTTGGAAACGTGGGACCAAATGCCAGGGGGACACTGTCTGAAATGAAAAGGGCAATGCTTTCTGCACGTTGTTCCTGCTTGGGCCGTGCTGTAACCATTTTTAGAGGAGGAGCCTCCTCTGGTTGAGGATGAACCACTAGACTCAGTTTCCTGTCGAGTGTGCCTGTGTGATGTTAACTCAGGTTTTGTGAGGTAAATTGTTCCTTTGCTCAGTAAATGTCCTGGGGCTGCATGGGATAGCATGGTTCTATAGCATGTAATTTTGTAAGGTGTAAACTTTGAAGTACCTCAGGGAAGCATTTATGAGCCAAGTGCTTAACACTCTGTTTGTACCCCATGGAGTTATTTGATGCTTGTGTACTTTCTGTAAATGTTACCACAGTGGCCCGTTAGAAGGAGCCTGGGTGACACTGAGTAGCACCTTGCGCTTTTGGCATGCCGTTCTGCACATAACTCAGCTGCACTGAAAGCACTCACTCCCACAACATTGCACATGTATTTTTGTGCTCGTATAGATCTGGCTGCGTACAACATGGGAATTTTTTACGACCCCATATTTAGGAGTGATGGCAGTTGAAAAGTGCCTGTTGGAGATTCAAATATAAACAGGCTTTTTTGGGGTGACTTTATTTTTCTAAAGGGGTATGTGAAGTCTTTTTATGGAAAATTTTCCCATTTTGGTTACAAAGCAGAGTGGTACTTGGCTGCTGCTACCACAAGTAAATTAAGTCCTTCGTGCCTGGATCACCAGAGGACAAAATGCCCATCAGGTTTGTGGGCAGGAAGCCCTTAACCTGGCACCTCTCAGCGGCTGGGAGCCGTTTAAAGACGGCAGCCTGCTGACGCTTCCCATAGGCCCCCGGGCCTTTAGGCTCACTGTTGCTGGACTAACACGGTGGTGTTCGGCTCTCCTGTGGGATGTTTTTGGAGGTGGAATGGGCCCATCCTGGTTGTTGAATTGTTCCCCAGCTTGTACTGCTTAAGTATTACATCAAAGAATTTATCAGAAGGGGAGGTTGCTTCTTGCCCAGCACATGTGGCTTCTTATCAGCTTCTCTATTGTGTGGCTGTATTGTGCGGCCCATTTCCTCAGCACTCAGCACAGAGGAGATGGAGATGTTGTGCCATCCATTGCAGTCTGGGGAGTGGGACCAGCTCCAAGGAGAGCCCCTTCCCACTGTGCAGAGTGCCAGTCAAGGCCAGTGTCCAGGGATGGTGTGAACCTGCAGGTGGTGGTATCATGGCATACCCAGACTCTCCTTCCAAGCCTTGTTCATTTGTATTTTTATCATGAATTTGGATAGAAAATATGCTTACTAAATTTGTGGGAAAGCAAATAAGTTGTTGACAAATTCAGCATCCAAAATTATCCTGTGGATAAAATCTAGCAAGAAGTATTGAAATGGATTTTGTAAAATCCATCAATTTATGATAACTCTTGGCAAAGTGGAAATAGAGGGAACAACGTAATAAAGGCGCATATGACAAACCTATAGCTGCCATCATACTCAGTGGTGAAAAGCTGAAAGTGTTCAAGCGTGTTCACTTTTACAGTTTTATTAACGTAATATTGGAAGTCCTATCCACAGCACTCAGACAAGAAAAAGGAGTAAAAGTCATCTAGATTGGAAAGAGAGGGGTAAAACTGTCATTATTTGCAGATGACATGATTCTGTGTATAGAACCCGGAAGATTGTATCAGAAGCTGTTAGAACAGATTACTGAATTCAGTAAAGTAACAGGATACAAAATTAATATTCAGGAATTGGTTGCATTATTATACACAAATAGAACTGTCAGAGAAATTAAAATCCTATTTATAATTGCATCAAAAATACCTAGGAATAAATTTAACCAAGGAGGTAAAAGAGCTGTAGTCAGAAAACTGTAAGATATTGAAGAAATTGAAGAAGATACAAATGGAAGCATATACTGTGCTCATGGATAGAAAGAGTTAACATCATTAAAATGTTCATACTTTCCTGGCCAGGGAGT
>PVJD01006254.1:24998-101358 GCA_004026545.1 Mormoops blainvillei
AATAAACCCAAAAGGGATTGACTTAAATGTAAGACCTGAAACCATAAAACTGGAGGAAAACATAGGCAGTGAACTCTATGACATTGCTCTTAGTAATACATTTTTTGGATATGTCTCCTTAGGCAAGAAAATTGAAAGAAAAAATAAGTGGAACTACATCAAACTAAAATGTTTTTGCATATAACAAAGGAAACTATCAACAAAAATAAAAAGAAAACCTACTGACTGGGAGAAGATAATTTGCTAGTGATATATCCGAATTGGGGTTAATATCCAAAATATATGAGGAACTCATGCAACTTAACACTAAAAAGACAATCTGATTTAAAAATGGGCAGAAAACCTGAAGAGACATTTTTTCGAAAAGGACATAAAGATGGCCAGTAGACATATGAAAAGATGCTCAACATCACTAATCATCAGAGAAATCCAAATTAAAACCAAAATGAATATCACCTCACACCTGTCACAATAGTTACTGTCAAAAAATTAACAAGTATTCAAGAGGATGTGGAGAAAAGGGAACTTTCATGAACTGTTGGTGGATTTGCAAATTGGTACAACCACAATGGGAAACAGTATGGAAATTGCTCAAAATATTAAAAATAGAACTGTCATGTGGCCCAGCACTCCCACTTCTGGGTATTTATCTGAAGAAATCCAAAACACAAATTCGAAAAGATATGCACATCCCTGTGTTCATTGCAGCATTATTTAGAGTAGTCAAGCTATGGAAGCAACCTGTGTCCATCGGTAGACGATTGGGTAAGGGAGAAGTAGCGATACATACAATGCAATATTAGTCATAGGAAGAATGAAATCTTACCATTTGCCACGACATCATGGACGTAGAGGGCATTGTGCTTAGTGAAATAAGTCAGGCAAAGACAAATATATGATTTCACTTATACGTGGAACCTAAGAAACAAAATAAAGGAACAAACAAAACAAATGGACTCGTTGACACAGAGAACAAAGTGGTGGTTGCCAGGTGGGAGGGAGGCTGGGGGACTGGGCGAAAGGTGAAGGGGATTGGGAGGTACAAATTGGCAGTTACAAAATAGTCACGGCGAGGTACAGTACAGTTTGGGGAATATAGTCAGTAGTGCTGTGATAACTGTATATGGTGTCAGGAGGGTACTAGACTTTTTTAGGGGGGATCACTTTGTAAGTTATCTAAGTGACTACTATACACCAGAAACTAATACTGATGCAATATTGAATGTCAACTGTCATTGAAAAATTTTAAAAAATGCTTTCAGATACGGTTAATAAACTAAATACAAATATGCTGTCAAAAAAAGGCTAAAAATTTAAAGAAGCATTGAAGTGGGATAAATTTGCCTTGTAGATTGCATGTAAATGCAGGATTAAGACTTTAAGAAGAAGCTGCCCTTGCTCATAGAGCAGAGGGATCTGGAACTGGAACTGGTGGGCGCCAGCTCAGGACGAGGCTGCCCAGAGGCCAGTGCCTAAAGGCTGGACCGGTATGGGTGACTTTTGGCTGACTTTTCATGGTGAACCCAATGGTCATTTTGAGTGACACATTGAAAGAGATGTTAATAAATTTAGGGCATTAGGGGAGAGAGAGACCAGTATGATCAAACATTTGAAGAAAGGTGAGAAGAAGGGAATTCAGTCTGGATTGGAATAAGGGAAGACCCTGGGGGACCTCATAATGAGGTGTGATGAGCTGTTCATCTGCAATTTGCCGAAGAGGAGATACTTAGACTGGGCAGCTCAGGCTTCCTTTTTACTGTGAGATTCTGCATGCTGATGTATTCTTTAGGGCACCTGGTTTTGAGGGCAGCTGTGTAGAATGGTGCATTCTATAACTGTGTGGTTCAGACTGTAACCGTTCTTTGCAGCCTGGAGTTGTTGAGGCGTTTGGGGGACACTGGACTTGACAGTGGAATTCTGTAGGTGGGAGACCCAGTGAAAAGGGGTGAGCAGAGAGGTACCTGGTGGGGGGGCGTTGATTATGGTGTAGAAAGAATCTGTTTATGAGGTTGTTTTCTTGTTTTTGAGTTTTAAGTGTTGTTTGCGTATTTTGTATAACAGTCCTTTACCAGAAATGCCTTCTGCAAGTATTTTTTCATAGGCCGTGGCTTCTTTTCTAATTTGCTTGATACTGTCTTTTGCAGAGCAGATGATTTAAATTTTAATCAGTTTAGCTCATCAACTATTTTACATTTAGGTATATGATCCATTTTGGATAAATTTTTGTGAAGAGTGTAAGACCTGTCTTGGTTCATTGTTTTGCTTGTGAATGTCCAGTCTGTCCAGTACTGTTTGTTGAAGAGACTATCTTTGCTCCTTTGTCAAAGATCAGTTGGCTATATTTACGGGGGTCTATTTCTGTGTTGTCTGTTCCGTTCCCTGGACCTGTTTGTTTATTCTTTCACCAAAACCACACTGTAGCTTCATAGTAAGTCTTGAACTCAGATGGTGCTAGTCCTCCACTTGGTCCTTCTCCTTTAATATTGTGTTGGCTATTCCGGGGCTTTAGCTTCTCCTTGTAAACTTTAGAATTAGTATGTTGGTATTCATAAGATAATTTTCTGGGATCTTGATTGAGATTACATTGAATTTAGAGATCAGGTTGGGAAGAACTGACATCTTGACAGTCGATGTCTTCCTCTCCATGATTATAGAAGTTTCGTCCATTTATTTAGTTCTTCTTTGAGTTTGTTAATCAGAATTTTGTAGTTTTTCCATATAGATCTTGTACATATTTTGTTAGATTTATACCTAAGTATTTTATTTTAGGGTGTTAATGTAAATGGTATTGTTTTAATTTTAAATTTCACCTGTTCACTGTTGGTTTACAGGGAAACAGTTGACTTTTGTATTTTAACCTTGTTGCCTACAGCTTCGCTATATTGCCTATTAGTTCTAGAGGTTTCCTTTTCAATTCTTTTGGATTTTTGGGGGTGTTGGCCAAAAGGTGTCCATGGTTTTTTTGCCATAAAAGACACAGTTTTCATTTTCTCTAACAATTTTATTGATTTGGATATTTTGAGTATGTTGGCTGTCTCCCATGTGGTATAATGTTTATTGTTTTCAGTTAATGTCTTGATTTGATGGCTATCAGCTTCAACTGGTCTACCCGACGGGAGCATTGTCCGGCCAGAAACCTCCAGCATGAAATTTCGCAAACCACTTTTGATACCTTCCATCAGTCACAGCACTTTCTCCATACACTGCACAAACCTTTTTTGAAGTTTCAGTTGCATTTTTACATTTCTTGAAATAATAAAGCATAATATGCTGAAAATGTTGCGTATTTTCTTCCATCTTCAGTGTTAAAATGGTTACACAAAAACTCACCAATTTTTATGTTTTTTATTTAAACTCACGCTGATATGACAGCTGTCTGTTACATTACAGTCCAACAAAATTGTTTTCGAATGAAGTTAAGAGACAACTAAGTGCCACTAGAGCCATTGTATGGAAGAAAACAAACAAGCTTTTTGGCCAACCCAGTACATAGATGATTATGTCATTCGCTAACAAAGACAGTTTTGTATCTCCCTTCTTGGTATGTATAAATTTATATACTTTTCTTGCCTTACTGCATTAGCGAGGACTTCCAATACAGTGTTGAAAAGGAGTGGTGAAAGGGTTCATCCTTGCCTTGAGTTTTTAATTATGAAGTATGGTATTAACTGTAGTTTTTTTTTTTTTTTTTGTAGCTTTTCATCAAGTTCAGAACATTCTCCTCTATTCCTAGTTTACTGAGTTTTTTGTTTTTTTATTTTTAATTTTTATCATGAATAGGTTCTTTGTCAAATGACTTTTTCTTTAGTGGTCATGTGATTTTTCTTTTTTAGTTTATTGATGTGATGGATTACATTAATTGATTTTTAAGTGCTGAACCACACTGGCATACCCAGCATGAATCCCACTTGGTTATATTTTTTATACTTTTCGGACTTAGTTTGTTAGTAGTTTTATTGAGGATTTTTACATTTGTGTTTATTAGAGACATTGGTCTGTAGTCTTCCATTCTTATGATGTCTTTGTCTGGTTTTGGTATTAGGGTAATACTGGATAGAGGATAGAAGCTATCCTGGAAGAGGTTATAGAGGATTGGTATAATTTCTTCCCTAAATAAATGTTTGTTAGAATTTACCAGTAAACCCATCTGGGCCTGGTGCTGTTTTTGAAGGTTATTAATTATTGATTCAATTTCTTTAATAGATACAGGCCTATTAAGATCGTCTGTTTCTTATGTGGGTTTTGGCAAATTGTCCTTTAAGGAATTGGTTCATTTCATCTGTGTAATCAAATATGTGGGCATAGAGTTATTCATAGTGTTCCTTTATTCTTTTAATTTCTATGAGATATGTAGTGATGTTTCTACTTTCATTTCTGGTATTAGTCATTTGTACCCTTCATTTTTCTTAGCCTGGCTAGAGGCTTGTCAATTTTATTAATGTTTTGAAAGAACCAGCTTTTGGTTTTGTTGATTTTTCTCTATTGATTTTCTGTTTTCAATTTCATTAATTTTTGGCCTACTCCTTATTTATTTTTGTCTGCTTACTTTGGGTTTGATTTCCCATTTTTTACTTCCTTAGGGTGGAAATTTAGATTGTTGATTTTTGATCTGCATTCAATCCTATAAATTTACTTCTAAGCACTGTTTTCTCTACATCTCACAAAGTTTGATAAGTTGTTTTCATTTTCATTCACTTCAAAATATTTTAAAATTTCACCTTTGATCCATGTGTTATTTAGAAATATGTTGTTTAATCTCTGCATATTTTAAGATTTTTCAGTTATCTTCCTGTTGTTGATTTCTAGTTTAATTTCATTGTGCTCTGAAAGCAGACTTTGTATATTTTTATTTTTTAAAATTCATTAAGGTGTGTTTTCTGGCCCATAACATGGTCCGTCTTGGCGAATGTTCTGTGTGAGCTTGAGGAAAACATGTGTTTTGCTATTGCTGGATGAAGTGGTCTGTAGATATTAGTTATGTCCGGTTGATTAAAGGTGTTAAGTTCAGCTCTGTTCTTACTGATTTCTATCTGCTGTATCTGTTCCTTTTTTTTAGAGAAAGTCATTGATTTCTACAACTATGATAGTGAGTTCACCTGCTTCTTCTTGCTATTTTATTAATTTTTGCCTCATAATTTGGACACTTTGTTGTTAGGTGCTTACATGTTAAGACTTGTCCTTTTTTCTTATTTTTTAGAGATTGACCCCTTTACAATTACGTAATGCCTTTTAAAAAATCCCTGATAATTTGCTTTGCCTTGAAGTCTGTTCTGTCTGAAATTAACTTAGCCACTCTTACTTTCCTTTGATTAGTGTTAGCATGGTTTTCTCCATCCATTTATTTTTAATCCGTCTGAGCCTTTAACGGGGGTTTTCTGTAGACAACACGTAGCTAACTGGCTCTTGTGTTTTGATCCACTCTGACGGTTTATAACTTTTAATTAGTTCATTTAGACTATTGGCATTAGAAATAATTATGATACAGTTGGCTTAATTTTTATCACATTCATTACTGTTTTCTGTTTTCTGCCTTGATGTTTGTTCTATGTCTTTCACTCTTTCGGCTTTTGTGGTTTTAATTGAGCATTTTATATGATTATATTTTCTCTCCTTTCTTAGCATATGAGTTACACTTCTTTTTTTAGTGGTCGCCTGACATTTACAGCTAATCCAAGTACACTTTCAAATAACACTATACTACTTCATGAGTAATGTGAATACTTTATCATAAAAATAATTCTAATTCCTTACCTCTGTCCTTTGTATCATTGCTGTCATTCATTTTATTAATATATACATATACATAAGTATGTGTTTATAAAAGCCGACATTATGAAATACATTGTTTTCTTTTAAACAAATTGTTATCTTTTAGATCAATTAAGTAAAATTTTTATTATTTTTACCTTTTTCAGTGCTCGTTATGTTTCTGACCTATATTATTTTCCTTTTCTCTGAAGAACTTTTTTGAAACATTTCTTGCAAGGCACATCTGCAGTTATGCGTTGTTTAATGATGGAGATGTGTTCTGAGAAGTGTGTTGTTAGGCGATGTTGTCGGTGTGCAGACATCATGGAGCGCACCTGCACACACCTGGATGGCGCAGCCTACTGCACACCCAGGCCACGTAGCCTTGCCTGTTATTCCTAAGCTACAAACTTGTATATCCTGTTACTGTACTGAGTACTGTAAGCAATGAACATTGAAAATGTGCAGTGAAAATATAGTGCCAAAGATAAAAAGTGGTGCATCTGTCTAGGGCACTTACTGTGAGTGGAGCTGGCAGGACTGGAAGTTGCTCTGGGTGAGTCCCTGGGTGAGCAGAGAGTGAATGAGAAGGCCTGGGGCATTACTGTGCACTGCTGTAGACTTTATAAACGCTGTGCACTTAGGCTACACTAAATATGTAAATAAGTTTCTTTTTTTCAGAAATAAATCGGCCTTAGCTTACTGTAACTTTTTTACTTTATAAACTTAAAATTTTTAAAAACTTTTCAGCCCTTTGTAGTAACACTTGGCTTAAAACACAAACACATTGAATAGTTGTACAAATATATTTTCTTTCTTTATATCCTTATTTTATAAGCTTTTATCCTTTAAAATTTTTTTAATTTTACTTTTTAAACGTTTCTTGTTAAAAACTTGACACAAACATGCACATTAGCTTAAGCCTGCGCAGTCAGGATCACCAGTAGGTGGCCTTCCACCTCGCATCTGTCCCACTGGAAGGCCCCCTGGGCAACAGCGCGCATGCAGGTGCCATCCACGGTAACGGTAACGACACCTCCTCCTGGAGCACCCCCTGAAGGGCCTGCCTGAGGCTCTTCTTGAGGAGGTGCCACTCTTTTCAAGAGTGTGTCCATGGAGGTTGGCTAGGTTTGCTTCTTATTTTCATTGTAGATTTACTTGTAAGCAGACAATGCACCATGAACATTCCTCTCTATTAAAGAAACCCTTTCAGTGTTGGGGGTTCATGTTTTCAGCATTTTTAAGGGGCTCGTTGAGGTCTGCAAAAACCCCTGGTCAAATTAAATGGTACTGAATAAGTGCTTGCAAAACAGAAATTCGTCTAAAAAGTGGTCTTTTTTTTTTTTTTTTTTTAACTTTAGATCACCAGGAGGTCCTTCAGGTCGGAGTGGGCATCGGATGGTAGCCTGGAAGAGACAGTTAATCCTTTTTGGTGGCTTCCATGAGAGTACAAGGTTAGTGCCAATAGCAGGAAGAGTTTTCTTACCTGGAGTAGTAGGAGCGGACTTTTTACAGAAAGAATCATTCTGAATACACCTGGAAAAATGCTACCCATCCCCTAAAATCAGTGCCAGCTTCACAGGCATGCGGCTCAAGTAGCCAACCAGGGCCCCACACATAGGAGGACCTGAGCTTGGTTTAATGTTCTGCTATCACTGTCTTGAAATTCTTAACAATTATTGAACAGGCCCCACATTTTTATTTTGTATCGAATCCTGCAGGTGATGTGGTCAGTCTTATCTAACACAGGATTCTCAGATGTGAGCCTGGACGGAACCCCCTGGAGGGCTTGTTAAAACCCTGGTTGCGGAGCCCACCTCAGGCTTCTGACTCAGTAGGCCTGGGGCCAGAGGATCTGCATTTCTCCAGACTTGCGGGTGATGCTGATGCTGCTGGCCAGGGGACCCCTCCCTCGCTGGAGAACACAGTGGTAGCTGGTGTTCTGCAGTGCTGTCTGAGGAGGGGCCTCCACTTCTCCAGTGTCACGGTCACCGTGGTACAAGCCACACTGGCTTCCCAGACCAGCCTAGCAGGGCCCCAGATTGTTTTAGGCCTGTCATCTGAACAGATACCCTCTTGAATATCCTTAGTTTAGTCTAGAAAAACAAGGTATACGGTGAGTAGGGTAGTGCAGCATTCCCGTCGCCATCATGATGCAGTAGCATTTTGGGTAGTAACCAATGCCTGGTGAAGCCGTGTTTGCAGGGCTTTTTCTTTGACTGTGACCTTGTCAGAGAAGGTGGGTGGGTATCCTTCTCCGAGTGCCTCTTTCACTGTCCTCTCTCCTCCTTTAAAAAATAGCGTCCTTAGCAGTGGTTTTCACTGTGGCGGCCCCATTCACACTTTTTCACAATACAGATCCATTTGCACAGATTTTTTTTTGGATAATTACTGGCTTATGAAACTAAATCCTCACACATACATGTGAGGAAGGAGGCATTTGGTGAGTGGAGTGTCGTAATTTTTTTTCCGATTCTTATATCTCAGGCTGAGGATTGTAGGGTAATTTAGCTCCATTAAAGCTTCCATTTTTCTTCATGAATAAAGAATATTTTTAGGAATTGAGAAACAGGGATATAAATTCTTAAATGCTTTTGGGTGGGATTTTAAAAGTATAATGCAAATTAAACAAGGAGTGATTTTGTATCCTTAAAGGCATGACCGGGTCATCATAAAGCTTTAGAGTTTTATGTCTTGTGATACAGGTTACCAAGTGATTTTTACACATTTTCTTAAAGCTATTGATAGGACAGGTTATCTAATTAAAGTTGAGGAAACCAAGATAACTAATAAGTAGAACTTGTCCTTAACCAAAGATCGCTGACTTTCAGCCGGCCTTATGTTCTGTCCTCCTGCCCTCACCCCGGCCGACTGCCCCCGCTCTGCCCCTGGCCCAGTAGGTGTTCGGTTAGTCATTGCCATTTGGACAAGAGAACCTGGGCCATTTTCAAAAATGAATACCTAAGGGATTATTGTTTTAATTTATTCTTGGAACATTTTTTAAAAAAGAAGCAACTGTCACAGACAGACATGGGGACTCAGGATTTTGTCAACACTTTAATTCAGCACCTACTGTATGTAGGGCAGCGCCTCCTCCTGGTGCCCTAGGTTATAGGGTGAATCAGGTTTCACAGTGGTTGTCATTTGCAATCATTTCAGAATTAAAACTTTCTCAAAGCTGTTGTCATCTTGTTACCTTGTTTAAAATTACTGGTTACGAACTATTTCAAACACACAGAAAGAAATGAAGATGCTAGAACAAATAGCTGTGTAGTCAGCATCCGTATTAAACAAATGAGTTTGACTTTTAAAAGCCAAAGAACAGTTGATAGTTATTCTATGTTCAGAATAGGATATTTTTGCTGAAAATCTGCGGTGTGAAATCTGAGGAAATAGTGGAATGTGGTGAAGTCTTTAAAAAACTACAAGCTTCCCTGTTCCTCCCACAGAAGGGTGCATTTGATCATACTGCCAGTCAGAAAGTTTGTTTCTTTGTCGTCCACCAGACGACTTGTTCTGTTTGAAACGCTGTGCTTTGCGCAGCGTTTGAGGGTATCGGCTGGCAGACCGGCTTTGCGCAGCGGCCCTTCTGCTGTGGAGCCCCAGTCTGGAGCATTAAAGTGTGTGTAAAAGACAAATTCGTTCAGACTGGGCTGGAGCTGTTCGCTTCCTCCATGTTTTCTTTTAAAAATCAGTTCAGGCTCTCCCTTTTGAATAGCTGGAGAGTGTCTGTTGTTCTCTTGGTGTAATTTTAACCTGAGGCCTGTGGCCATCTGTAAAATTCCCCGTCAGGACACCGCATTCTCACTATGAGTCGGGCTGCTGCATTCCCTGCACCTGGGGCACCCTTCGCAAGGCCCGTTCTGTGTTTTGAGTCCCTTATCACTTAAGTTCCAGGAGCATTAAACAGGGCGTGGCCGCAGTGCCTCCTGGTTGCCTCAGCCTTGTCCTCGTTGTTGCCTGTGCTTATGGAGTCGAAGGACCTGAACCTCTGGCATCTGTCAGCCTCAGCCCCTTGGCTCCATCTCTCCACCCAGTCCAGGGTCTCTTCATGGACCTTGTCAAGCTGTAAACATTTCCGTCCTGAGAATTCATTTAGGTCTACAATTCATTGTTAAACTTAAAATTACATGCATAGTAACCTAACCTAATGTAATTATTTGCAAGACTGTGATTTTATAAACTATGTAAGGAAGTATAGTATAACTTGCAGATTAAAAAGACTTTCAGATCCAGGCAAATTACTGTGTTTCTGTGGCCTAGTGTTATTTTTATTTTCAATTGCAAACTCACATATGCTTTCAGTCCTGTCATGAATTTAAATTTTAATTAAACTGACAGTGCAAATGGTGGAACACTAAACTTTAAATTAGGTTTGCTTTTTCATGTCATTGTGTTTTTGTTTGTGTGACCTTATTATAACCAGAGATTACATCTATTACAATGACGTGTATGCCTTTAACCTGGACACATTCACATGGAGCAAGCTCTCCCCATCAGGGACCGGCCCCACACCCAGATCGGGCTGCCAAATGTCCGTCACCCCCCAGGGCAGCATCGTCATCTATGGGGGCTACTCAAAACAGGTAAGATGTAGCATGTGGCAAAGTACAATAATGTCTGTCTGTTGCCCTTCAGTTTCACCAACAATAACTTACTGCATATTAGTTTCATATAAATGATTCTTTTTATTGAATTAGAGATGGACAGAGATGGTGTTAATCTGCTCCAGCCATTTTATGTTCTAGTCTGTATGCCCGAAAAGCGCTGCAGCATGAATAATTCTGTGTGGGGGGCTCTAAGCTCTACATTGTTCCATTGTAGACTGTACCATGACTTGTGTCTCCTTTCTACCACTAATGGGCCTTTTCTTTTCTCATCTGCAAGCAGTGCTGACACGCTGGTGCTTACGTTGTCGTGCATGTCTCTTGGTGCACGTGCTCTAGAGGGTCCGTTGCTGGCTGTGGCCTCCACGCAGTGTGCCACTCACAGCATCGAAACCCACCAGCGTTCCTCTCACTTCATGTTTATCTGCACTTCACCAGTGTGTAAGTGCACCTGAATCGAGAGGGACGGATTAGTTGTAGCATTTTTCTTACATTTTTTTAATTTTGAAAATTTTTCCAACATTCACTGACTAGAAAGAATTAGTAAGTACTTATATATCTTCCCAACTGGATTCTGACATTGATATTTCACTATACTTGTTTTATTACATATTTGTACATATCTGTACTGCTATATACCTATTGGTTTTTTTATGTATTTCAAAGAAAAGTGCAGAGACATCTGTATACTTCCCCCTAAATACCAAGAATGTGTGTATCATTTAGTAGAGTTCAGTGTTTAACTTTTAATGTTAAAATACCTACAGTGAATTACACACATTTTGAGTGTATACTCGGTTATGACAGTTGTGTGCACCTGTGAGCCCTGGTTGCCGCGCCCTTCCCAGCTACCCTGCCCTCACCACCCTCCAGAGGCAAGGCCTCTTCTGGCCTTTCCCACCATATATTCGATTTGCCTGTTCTGGAACTTCAGATCGATGCAGTCATACATGTGTTCTTTAGAGGAAGCCTTCTTTCGCTCGGCATGTCTTGTGATTCCGCCACGTTGCACGTTCATGCTATTGAGTGTTTATTATGTAACATACCTCAGTGTGTCCATTTTTCTGTTGGTGGACACCCGGTCTCTTCCCACCTTTTGACTGCGACGAATAAAGGGCTGCGGGTGTTCTTGTGTGAGTCGTCCTCTGGCCATGCCTTTCGATGTCCCCTGCGCAGGTCTCTAGCAGCAAACCTGCTGGGCCCCAGAGGGGTGTAACTTAAGGAGCAGTCGCACGGAAACCGCCTGACAGCCGCGGCTGCTCCGCATCCTTGCCAGCACTGGATGGTGTCACCCTTTCTACTTTCAGCCTTTCTGGTGGACGTCTGCCTTCTCATGTGGCTTTAACTCTCCTTTCCTCCGGATGCAATGGGCCCCCTGACTTGGTGGCTGAGCAGGCTGCCTGTGGGGTGCTTGGGACAACTGTGGCAGGGAGGTACCCGGTGTCCACCTTCTTCCATTCCCCCACCCACGCCAGCCAGCAGTCGGCCTTGGTTCTGGAAAGAGAAAATTGACACATTTTCTGCAGCTGTGGCCTGCCCCGCCCCAGCTAGGTGTTTCACAGAAGGGTCCTGGGAAGCAGGCTGGTGTGGCCAAAGCTGTACAGAGCACCCAGATCCAGTGCTTATCCCGGCAGGTGTCTCACGGAGCAAACCCGGGGGTAAACAGAGTGAAACCTTGTCAAGCCGTTGCCACTTTCATTAAAGCAGTGTCTGGCTCTCGGTGCCTGCTTTTCTCCGGACCGCCGCATGGACTAGCCAGGGGCTATCCAAGCCCACTCACCCCCGGCCTGTGGCATTGGGATTGCAGTGGAAAACTTGTCTGTTTGGATTCGTGGGGGGAGGAGGGATTTATCAGAATCAGTGAAAAAGTGGCGCTGTGAATTCTGTGGAATATTAACAAGCGATTAGTCTAGGCAGGCGGTAGGCACGGAATAACAGTTGCCTGCTCAAGTCCCTTATGGAACGTCCTTCACAGGGTGGGAGAGCTCCTCCTCACCTGGCGTCACCACCTGGCAAGGGGGGCTGCTGGGTGACCTTCACAGTGAGCTGATGCCATGTCTAGTGCATTGTCCAGCGAAAATGCAACGGAACCACCTCGGAGCAGTGTGCACAAACAGGGTCTTAAATCATGAGGCGTCAGAAAGAACAGCCGCCCAGTGGTTTCTGTGTTTCACAAGTGGTCCAGCTGGAGGCCTCAGCCATCAGTGTACCTGGTTTTGAAAAACTACTGCCATTGTAAATACAGGGGAACCAGGACAAAATTCCAATAACTTTATGAATCTGACCTCACACTGGCCAAAATGCTGAGGGAGGCTGGAAGTCGGTCAGTAATGCTGGCAGGCTAGACAAGGGAAGTCAGCCGGCCATCTCAGCACTGCTCCAGACACAGGAGCCAGGAGGACTCCGTGGTGTTTTAAAGTGCAGTGCCTCTTATGTGTGGGGAATATGTTTTAAGACTCCCAGTGGATGCTTGAAACTGTGAAGAACACCAAACCCTATATATACTGTTTTTCCTATACACACATACCTATGATAGAGTTTAATTTATAAGTTAGGCACAGTAAAAGAGTAACAACAATAACTGACAATAAAATAGAAGAGACAGTTATAACGATATACGGTAATAAAAGTTATGTGAGTGCTTGCACGCGTGTGCGCGCTCTTTCCAGTAATTTTTACATTTTTCAGCCCAAACCTATTTCTCCATCTGACCATTCAGTAACTTTGCAGTAAATGGCTTGGTGTCACTCAGTTCCACGGGTTCCTTGCTGAAGTCTTCTGGTAGGCTCAGTGCTTTCTGACACGGCATGTTTTCTGTTCATGTCTTCCACCCACAAATTTAATGCCTTTCCCATCTTAACTGACTTACCTGTACTGTGGCCTTAACTTTTACAGCTCAAGGTGTGACCGCAGACATAGCATGAGTTTCTTTTTCCTTTATAGTTCCATGGTTGGAAGGTTGCTCTTACAGTAGCCCTTAGCAACCTCCACATGCAGGTTGTTTTCTTTCCTTATTAAGTCAGGAACTCTCACCATTCCACTTAATGAACATGGCTTCTCTTTGCTATGTCCGAATTGCCAGCATCAGTACTTCTGCGCTTTGGGGCATTAGTAAGTAAAGCAAGGGTTACTCGACGCATGCACCGTGGCACTGTGACAGTTGATTTGATTCGTGACCAGCTAAGGGGCGGGAAGCACATACAGTGTGGAGACACCAGACAGAGGAACGATTCACATCTCGGACAGGACAGTGAGGTTTCATCGTACTGTTTCATAATGACTTGCAATTTAAAAATGTGAATTGTTTATTTTGGGAATTTTCCACTTAATATTTTGCAACTGTGGTTGACCACAGGTGAAATGAAACCGGGGAAATGAAACCGTGAGTAAGAGGGAGACCGTAGTGCATCCTCACCTGTCTGTGAGGATGTCCTGAGCCCACGCACAGATTGGGGACATTTTTGGCAGTTAGCCGGAAGTGGAGCCGCCAGACTGGCGGGCCTCCTGCCCGCACCGTTAGCTGTACTGCTGTTTCTTAGCTCGTAGGATTGGAGCTTCCTGTGTTCGCACAGCTCCTGGTTTGGATGTGTTGCGAGGGCGCTCTAATTGACTCTGGAAGAGCAGGTAACTTGAAGCTAACTTCTCTCTTTCAGGGCTTTTCATTTTGTTTGAATCTTGACCAGGTTGCAGCTACTTTCTGTGGCACCTCCCCTCTTCTTTGGGCATAAGCTTTGGAATGCCCCAGAGGGTTCGGTTCTCTGGAATACAGAACCTTTGCTCACCTCAGAGCTGTTGCCGCCTCTTCCAAGGACTGGACTGCATTGAGAATGGGAGCCTGGGGGTGGCCTGGGGTGTCTGTTCTCGTGACACTCAAAATGAGTCCATCTCTGAATCTAAGACTGAGGGAGCCAGAGCTGTTGTTTCGAGGACATGAATACAGAGCTTGGGTGTGGGCTGCGGGGACATGACCTGGGACTAGAGTCGGTGTGTGCAGCCCAGTGCTGGGCTCTCGGGTCTCAGACAGACTCCGAATAATTTCAGAGAAGCTGAAGTTTTTTTTGACTTGGTGTCGTAACACTTGATACACATCTCCCCCTCAGCTGTCTTTGGGTCCCACTAATACTGCATAAGACAGGAGCTGATGAGTGGAGGGATGCGCTCTGTTCTATAGAGTAAGTGCCTGGGTTACCGCTGTGTGGCGTTCACCTCAGTCTCTGGAGCCGCTTAGGGGAGGAGGCTCGTCCTTAGAGAAAAACTGGACCCTCTTCAGAGCTGTGACTCGCTAGATGGAAATTTGACATCTCCAGAAATTCATGCAAATTCTGTTTCCTCTTCGAGTACAATTTAATCCAGTGAAAAGACTGTCTGGGTGAAGCTAAAGCCAGTGTGATGTGCAGTAATAGAAGGAATCTGGCACAGGTATCTGTAGTAAGAGAATAGTACAAGGCAGCTTTTTGTTCCCTCTGAGAACAGGGAGATTGGATTTGGGGGAGGTCACAACACTTCAAGAAAAGAAACTGCTATGGAGGAGGAGTTAGGAAGCTGCTGGGCTGTGCCGACCTGTGAACTGGTCAGCTCCCGTTAGAAGGGTGTGTGGCATCCTTGTCCCCCAGCCAGAGGCCTTCCTGGCTGTTACTCTGCAGAAGCTGCGGACTTGGGCGAGCTAGTAGCCCTTCTTTGGAAGGCTTCTGGCTATCACGGCCTTGAAGGGGATGTGTTTAAATGTTATGGCATAAAGCCTGTTGCTTCTGAGAAGAAATCAGTGCTGTCAGCAAAATAGCACAGTTAATGTCGGCAGGTGCAGTGACAACTAGGAGGCTGAGAGAGTTTGACTGAAGCATAACTGTAACCGGAATTCTAATGACAAGAATGACAAGTAGAGCCCTGGCTGGTGTGGCTCAGTGGATTGAATGCCGGCCTGTGATCCAAAGGGTCACAGGTTTGATTCCCAACCAGGGCACAGGCTTGGGTTGCGGGCCAGGTCCCCAGTGTGGGGCAAGCGAGAGGCAACCATTCATTGATGTTTCCCTGTCTTCCTCCCTCCCTTCCCCTTGCTCTAAAAATAAATAAATAAAATATTTTAAAAAAAAAGAAAAAAGAATGACAAGTAGAGATGTCACTGAGTTCCTTCACTGTCCCCCTCATTGGGAGAGGCCTCTGGGTGTAAATTTAGTTCCTAATAATACTAGGCCGTTCGATCTGGAAGGGTGGGTAGGCATGGAGTGGCAGTCATTTTTCCTCTGTGTTAACCTGCTAGAAAAAGAGAAGAATATCTAATCTTAATAATGGTGTAACATGCAGAAATTGAATCACTTGAATTATGCAGATTTTTCCAGAAGAAAAACAAGAGGCTTGCACCAGTTTTCATTTCCTAAGACTCAGCTTCC
The DNA here is from genome assembly GCA_004026545.1 of Mormoops blainvillei. NCBI lineage: Eukaryota > Metazoa > Chordata > Mammalia > Chiroptera > Mormoopidae > Mormoops > Mormoops blainvillei. The sequence goes on from PVJD01006254.1 coordinate 40,741, forward strand.
CCACAGATGACCCTGGCTGAACCTTCTTGGTTTTAGGATAATCAGGTCACACGTCCAATACGTGGACAGTTAGACTGTTTTGTTTCCAAAAGAAGAATAGCTCCCCACCACCACAGTAAATACAATACATGCTCATTAGTTAAAAGAAAGAATTATGCATACACATTTTCTAGCTCTGTCAGCTGAGCAGGCTGAGAAGCAACAGCACCCGGCAGCAGTGAGTGCACTAGATGCTCAGATCTTGGTTTCTAACACCACCTTCTGTAAAAAGAGCCAGGCCTCGTCGGAGCAATGGCCAGTTCTAGGGCGGGGGCAAGAAGTATACAAGATGAGTCTGGAGCGTCTTGTAGTGCCCGATCCTAAGAAAATGTTTGTAAGAAACCCACACTGATGCTGTGCGCCAAAGGACACAGGAACCAACTGAAAGAGTTCCCAGTGGCCAAAGCTGGAACCATTTGAGCAGTGAAATGAAATGATAGGATTACAGCCCAGTGTGTAATGTAAATAATCGTAGGTCCACATGATTACAAACAAATGACTGATGAGATAAATTGGAGGAAGAGACAAAGCTCCTATGCAGAGTTCCGCAGAAATTGGGCAGATGGTGCACCCTCTGGGAGGTGGAGTGTGACTTCCCCCTCCGTAAGTGGGGGCCTCAAAGTGGTGTCCTTCTGAAGAGGACAGTGTGGGAAGTTGGTGGTGGGCTGGGGGTGGGTGATAAGTCACGCTAACAGCATGTGATGACGTGTGATGTGATGAGATGAGGAGGGTGCTATACCTCTGAGATTGACCACCTGAAAGCGCACAGCTCTGTCCAGTCAGGAGAAAAACATCATTCTGCAGAGCACCTGGCCAGCACTCCTCAGAACTGCCAAGGTCATCAGAAACAAGGCAAGCCTGAAGAACTGTCACAGCCCAGAGGAAGCTAAGGATTCATGACGACTAAACGTAGCATGGCCGCCTAGAACAGAAAAGGACGCTAGGAGAAAACTAAGGAAATCTGAATAAAGAGTTATTTCAGTTAGTAGTAATTTGTTTCTGTTGGTTCATTAGTTATGTCAGATGTGCCACACTAATGTAAGATGTCAGCTGCAGGGGAAACTGGGTGAGGGGTATGTGGGAATTCTTGGTGTACCATCTTCTGAATTTTTCTGTAAATGTAAAACTATTCTGAAGTTAAAGTTTTATTAAAATAGGGAGTTTAAAGTACAAATAAAAGGAAGTTAAGATTTACCGAAATCCTTCCACCCAGGATAATATTTGCCAAGTGTTTGGGTGACAGCTCTGGCGTGAGGCCTGGAGGACGTTGCTATGGAGAATGAGATGCCTGGTCTGGCTAGCTAGTAACACTGTTTTGAAGCTGAAGACTCTGGGTTCGGATACCTGCGCTGCTTGTTTTAAAAGCTCAGAAAAGTTTTTACTTGGGTAGTGGCTGGCTTCTGCAGCATTAATTCGATCCTTGCAGTGAAACCTGAATCACATGATTTGAAGGATGATGGGAACCGAAGATACACAGGGACTGAAAATGAAAGGAAAGTTATATCGTGATATCATTAGTGGTCCTGCAGGGTCTCCATTAGAGCCCCCGTCCACTTAAAACAGGATCGCCGCAGGAGCCACAGGAAGCTGTAGTAAGAAAGAGCGTTTGAGTGTTTCTAGCATGATTGTGGTGGTTAGAATGGCAGATTTTAAAAATGTAGAATCTGTTAGGTCTTGTAGATGGTGCCCTGCTAGTTCTCACATGACTCCCCTTTCCTTTTTACAGAGGGTCAAGAAAGATGTGGACAAAGGCACCCAGCATGCAGACATGTTCCTGCTGAAACCCGAGGAAGGAAGGGAAGGTCCGTGTGCTGTGTGAGAGGGGGGGGCCTGTGGGGGCCCATGTGTTGCTGCCCAAGGCAGGGCAGAGAAACGAGGCCAGCCGCACTCAGCGGGCTTGGTGGTCTGCCTCCTGCGTCCCGCCTGGGGCTGTGGACAAGCCGTCCTCGCCCCCAGGCAGGCCAGGCCGGACACTCCGTAAATAACCCCTAGCGTCTGCTTGTCTGCACAGTAGCAGCAGCTGGAGGCTGTTCACTCTGAGGGAGTTGAGGATGGGCTGGCTTGAAAACACTGCCAACCCGAGAACTCCCCTTTGTGGAGAGCGGGAACCACAACTTTCTGGTCATTTCTCTCTCTCTCGCTCAGGAGCAAGCGACTGGTGTTAGGCTATAGACTTCTGGAAAGTTTACTGTGGGGTTGACATCCCCAACGTTCACTTTTTAAAGATCCTTTACAAAAAGCAAGGTTGTGTTTCATTTGTGTGATGCAGGTCTTGTGATGAGAGCGCTGGACTAGACCCTAGGGGTCTGGTATGACCCAGGTCTGCTTTAGGACCTCTGGTGAGCTCTTTCATCTCCCCATGAGCTCGGTCCTCTGTAAAATGAGGGACTGTCATGCAGAACACCTTCATTTCTTTCCTGCTTTAACATCTTCAGGCCGAGGCATCTGAAATATTCCTACCCAAGCACTTCTCAGGTGCCAACCTCACTGCATTGCGTGGCTGATGAGGACATCTGCATTTTCAAGTGGCAACTTAGGTTTAGAACCATGCAGTAACTTGCTCAGTTTATACATCAGTGGGCTTGAACTTGAAAGCTGGACTGTGTTCCAGAGAGTGAGATCCCAAGCTTGTGTGTTGCCCCCCGCGTCCTGGCGCTTGGCCCCCGGTGAGAAGGTCATGGTGTGTCGTGAGCTGATACAAGCTCGATTGGAGGCGGCACACAGGTCCGTCTTACCTGCCTATGTGCAGGGCGCTCTGATGTATCTCCTCTTCTGTCTCATTGAAAACATTAAAATCCTGGTGGTAATGCCCACTGCATTCCCACTGATCTCATGCCCACTGATGGGTGCAGCCTGGAGCCGTACCTGTGCTGTGCACCGATGGAGGACATGTAGGCAGGACACAGTAGAATGTTTACCATTTGCTACTTTTCTTTTAAGTGTTTGAAAAGTGTTTGTTAGAGGGAACATGTCAGTTCTTTTTTCCAGACGTGGTGGAAAACTTTCCCTCACATTTTACACTGGGCTACATTTTGAGGGGGATCACAGAAATTAAACACAAGCCAGAGGGAAGAGCATAAAGTGATGTTGCCTGTAGGAGGACCCTGCAGCCCACGCAGGAGGAAGGGAGGATGGAGCGAGGGTCCTCAGGGAGGCCAGAGTGTGACGTGGACTTCTCCCAGCCCTGGGTGTGCCCGCCTCCACGCCTCATCTCGTCCCTGGCCCCATCCACAACCGGAAAGTGCCCCCCGCCCCAATGCCTAGACTCATCCTTGGCCCCATCCATAGCCAGAAAGTGCCCCCAGGGGGCAGTATTTGATGGATTTGTGAAGGTGACCCAGTACAAACTGAGCTTCAGGGAGAGTTAAACTTGGGGTGGGGTATTATGTTGTGTTTTTCCACAGAGGGAGCAAAACTTGGTGTTTTCTTTACCCACGGTCCTGCATGTTTTCATCTGTCCTAGTCCCTGAGGCTTCTGGGGATACTTGTGATTGACTGGCCCTTGGTCCCCTTCCATCCCTACATCTCACCTCAGCTCCTGCTCTCCTGTGACAGGCAGATGGGCATGGACCCGGATTAACCCTTCAGGTGCCAAGCCCACTCCGAGGTCTGGCTTTTCTGTGGCTGTGGCACCAAACCATCAGACGCTGCTTTTCGGGGGTGTCTGCGATGAGGAAGAGGAGGAAAGCCTGGAGGGCGACTTCCTCAATGACCTGTATTTCTACGATGCCACCAAGAACCGCTGGTTTGAGGGACAGCTGAAGGTAGAGTGGGGCTCCAAAGTGGCTACCATGGTGTGTCATGCACCAGACACGCGGCCTAACACAGGGCAGCTGGCTCTCACCTCCGTAGGTGACACTGGGTGGAGGCTTTGCGGTCTGTCGGCCTGTTCTGCCTCCCGGGCCAGGTGTTGAGACACCCAGGCCCCCAGGTCCTTCTGTGTGCCTCTGCGAGCTATCACTGGAAGCAGGGAACTGCTCACCTCTGTCCCTGCTGTGGCACCAGCGCCAGAGACGCACACAGTAGGCTCTGTCCCAATAGTGGGACCCTCAGGGGCTTTGGGTCTTACGCTGATGAGGTCACGTCAGTGGCCTTAGAAACAGGGCCTGAGGCTGAGGGAGGGTGTCTGTTCTCGGTGGCAGAGGCTCAGCCCCGGTGAAGGGTCCCAGTTCCTCTGCTGAGAGTTGGGCAAGCATGAGGGCCTGATGCTGGACTCACCACCTCCTCCCGCCAGCTCCGAGGAGGACACTGGCTAGAGGCGCGCCGGCGGGTGGTGTGGGGTGCAGCTCTCCAGCCACCTGCTGGCACTGGAGGTGGGTGGGGCTCCGCATGCACTCTGGAGCTCCTCGGCCACCCTGTCGACCGCCAGGGGACTGTCCTGCTTTTTGTCAACAGGGACCCAAGTTGGAGAGGAGGAAACGCAGGCGGGCCGCAAAAGCAGAGCCCGAGGGTGCTGACAATCAGGAGTGTGCCGCGGCCAGCGCCCAGGCCCCGCTGGAGGTGGTCAGAGAGGTGGTTGCAGAGGACGGGACAGTGGTCACCATTAAGCAGGTGCTCGCTGCCCCAGGCCCATCAAAACAGCCACAGCTGGATGAGGACGACAGCCCTGAGGAAGCAGGTGGCTCCTCGGTGGAACCCTGTCCCCGTTCCAACGCCATGCTGGCCGTGAAGCACGGCCGTCTCTACCTCTACGGTGGCATGTTTGAGGCCGGCAACCGTCAGGTCACCCTCAGCGACTTGTACTGCCTTGATCTGCATAAGATGGACGAGTGGACGGTTTTGGTGGAGGCAGACCCAGGTGAGCTGTTGTGGAGTAAGCACTTCCTCGGGTTGGGGCGAGGACTCTGAAGGTGTCTTCATCAAGGTGTCCCCAGGTGCCACCCAGATTCTCCCTGTGCTGATGGGCCATGTGCACTCTGGGCGTTCACGTGAGGGTAGTCCCTGGTCCCAGGGAGGAGGTACCTCCTCTGCACACCCGTCCTACTTCAGAAGCTGGGGGAGTGGGCTGGCTACATCCCAGGACACGGGCCCGCTCTTGACACCACTCACGTGAGCCTCGGACCTCCCCAGGCGCTGCTCACAGGTATGTAGTTGCAAAGCAGTTTACCTGTGAATCCTTCCCGTTGTCGGCCACCTACCGTGTGCACAGGCAGACCAGGTGGCCTCTCTCTAGCATGTGACCTTCTCAACCTCTGGGCCTCGTTTGCTATCTGATCCAAGCTGCTACCGTCCTTTACTTTCATGTGGACCACTGACTGGCACCAGTGAGACAGTGCTCATTTCTTTAGTCACTACTCAGTTCTTTAAGATCTGAGACTAAGAATTAAGTTAAAATCCACATATTTAGGGGAAGGTATAAAATGGCTGGTGCAAGATTTGTCTGTCTTACAGCACAGTGAGGTTGGAGGAAACTCCCACATGGTTTTTCTGGTATTGTCAGTCTCATTCTCACCATCTCTGTTAGGATCCAGGAAAAGTAGTGTGTTGTGACGTGTTGGGGGCAGGGGTCTTGTTTTCAGGTTGAGTTTCTTCAGTGAGAAGGTGGACCCTCAGGAGCTCCCAGTCTCGGTTCTCCTGGTTCTGGGTGCGCTGACGCTTTGTGGATGTTCATTTTGCTCTAAAGAAACCCAGGAGTGGCTGGAGGAGACCGACTCGGAGGAGGACAGCGATGCGGCTGAGGGTGCTGAGGGCGGAGAGGAGGGCGACGAGGACGACGAGGAGGACGAGGACAGCAGCGGGGAGGATGGGGGTGAGTGCGCTAAAATTTGACTTCTTTGTAGATGGGATCTGGAGGCGAGCCTAAGTTTAAAAAAAACACATTTGCACCTAGAGTACGTTTGAGTGGTGTGTTGTTTGAGTAGTGTCTTTGCGGTGTCCTTTCTGTAAATCGAGTGCTCGTACATTCACTCTGTCAGGCCACGAGCAGGTGGCCTACGCTGACTGACCCAGGTCTCCCTCCTCAGCTGAACGTGTTTCTTCTTCTCCTTCTTCCCCATAAAAGAGCCACAGCACCCCTCGGTGCTGCCCGGTGAGCAGCTCGCAGACTACCTGCCTAGGACTGAGCAGTATTGGGTGAGGCTGGCTCGAGACAGTGCCGGGCCAGAAGCAAAGGAGAAGAGAGTGCTGAAGGCAGCCCGTGCCATGGCAGAAGCTTTCTTTGATGAGTCTGCGTGAGCCGCCAGGCTGGGCCAGGAGTTAAGCGGAGTGGCGTTGTCTTCCTTGGCGTCACTGGTGTGATTGAAAATAAACTGGACTCGGAACAAGGCTGCTGCCAGCGTTGCCTTCTGTGTGGCCCTGCAGCCGCGCAGGTCCTGGTGAGGCCTCCCGAGCAGGGCCAGGCTGCGGGTGGGCCGCCCACACAGCAGGCAGCGCTTTGGATAGGAAGTGCCCACAGGAAGCACATTTCTGTTCTACGCAGCTGAAACATTTGTGCTCTGTGCGGGGTTTCCCTTCTGCAAAACTAGGAGATAAATGTTCTGATTGACCATATAATCCTCCACCCAGAGACTGGCTTTTCGACTCCTAGAAATTATCAGGAGTGGCCCCCAACTGCCACTCCTGTGAAATAGGAGTTTCTTATTATCTGTGAAATAAAATAGCTCTTGGCTGGGCGGTTCTCCTTTTCTGCCTTTTCTGGCTTTTCTTGGCGCTCTCTTGGGGCTCTCTTGGGGATCAGGTGTACCCCAGGCTGCAGGACCACTCCCTTAGCCTTGTCAGGGAGGAGGTGGTGGAGCTACCCTCTGTTCCTCTCCCCTGGGGTGCAGGGCTGTCATTTGCAAAGTGACAGAGAGGAAGGAAAGTCAGAGGACAGTTCCCCACCGTCCCCGTGCAGCTCTGCTATGTGGCGCCTGGCCTGGGAGCAGGGTTGCCCTCAGCAGCAGTTGTGTGTGTGCTCACACACTGGCTGGTGCCCACTCCCAGGGGAGAGGCAAGAGACCACTTTTCATTTGTATAATTAGGGGCAAAAGTTGGGCTTTGAATTACCACCTGGTGCATTTTTTTCATCTTAAACATCTTTAACAATAAGAATGTAGGATCTTAGTTTTCAGTATTGGGGCCGACATCCCATTCATGACCTGTTTTTGGGAAAAAAAAAAAAGTGGGACTGCCTATGTCTGGCAAAGCAGGGCCAGGGCCCAGGCTTCTGTGGAAGGAAGGACAGGGGCCAGTGTTACCCAACAGCAGCCCCTTCTCCCACCTTGCCTTCCTCTTCATGAGGTGTGGCCCCTATCAGCTCCCATGGGTGTGACCTGTGTGCTGTAACAGGACCCAGAGGGGAAATGGGCTCTGGCAGCTGATGAGAAATAAGAAGCACTTCTCTTGCGGTAGCCTGGCCACGGTATCTGCCTGCCGGAGGTGCCCTCTGGGTGTGGTGCCTTCTAGGGCCCTTAGAAGCCCTGGTCACTGGGGAGAGGCCAGGTGGGCGTTAGGCAGCACGGTGCCTGGCTGGTTGGCATGGGCTATGTTGGGTAGAAGGGCGAGGCATTCTGGCGTTACCCTCTTACTTTGGCCTTTTCCCTTGGGTACTGGGGCAGCCTGAGTCCTTTTCTGACATTTTGGGCAGAGTCTGGCTCGAAGCTCCCGGGGCAACCTGGAAAGCCAGCCGAGTGCCACGGCTGGCCCACAGGGACCGCACAGAGGCCTCAGGGCCTCCCTGCCCAAGCACACTGGGTGGACTGCGCAGCCGCTAAGGCTTCGCTGGGACTTCGGCGAGAAATAATCGGAAGGTCTAGCCGGCTCTGACACAGTCGTCGGTTATCAGAGGCCATTTTTCTTAGAGGAGCCTGTAGCTAAATGATATTTGAAAGATGATAAATTTTAAAAAGATTTTATTTATTTTTAGACAGGGGAAGGGAGGGAGAAAGGGAGAGAAACATCAACGTGTGGTTGCCTCTCATGCGCGACCCCTCCCTGCTCCCACATGGGACCAGGCCCGCAACCCAGGCTTGTGCCCTAACTGGGAACCAAACCGGCGACCCCTCGGTTCCCAGGCTGGCATCCAGTCCACTGAGCTACACCAGCCAGGGCAGAAAGATGCCAATTTCTAATCAACTAAATTGGAAGAGAAATAACAACCCCCAAAGAAGAAACGTCTAGTACAAATATATGTTTTGCTGTCATGTCCTTGGGGCTCTTACTAAAGATGTAGTTTGAGTGAAGACGTTGATCAGAACCCACGAGAATTAAATAAACGCGCTTCCGGAAGAGTTGCTGTCTCTGCTGCTTAGTTGCCGGGCTTAAAGCACCAGTTAGAGTGCCTTCAGTGTGCAGCGGCCGGGGAGGAGGGGATTCGACACAGGCCCACGTGGCCCCGACGCGCAGCCCCAGTGCCCTGCCGCCCTTCTGTTTGTTGGTGATTGGTTTGCTCAACTGAATGCTCTTGTCACCCTGATGGCCACCTTGGCCATGAGAGGCTAGTACTAAGCCCCTGCCTTGCTGGAGCTGGATAGCTGGGAGACGGCCATGCTCAGGTCAGCAGGGGCTCTGCAGTGGTGTGTCCAGTCTTGCTGTTCTTCGGCTGGCTGATTGTTGATGATAAGCGCCCCTTCATACTCTGCCCCTTGGTGGGCTCTACCCCTTCTCTTATAGGCGCCCATCAACGTGCCACATCAGCCCTGAGGACACTGTGCCAGAGCTCCTTGGAACATTCCCTGGGGTCTTGAGAATGACAAATTCTCTGTTCTCCTCACTTCCCAGGAGTGGCTGAGCCGCTGTCTGGGTCAGGCTGAAGTGAGAGGAATTCAAGGGGATGGTGAAAGGCCGTGGCTTTCTTGGGATTGGGTTGAATTGAGTAAAAGTTAAGGGAACTACCAGCTAAACTTGAGAGTGTTCATCATTTAAGTGTTGATTTTTTTTTTTAAAGGTGTAACAGTGGTAGTTCTTGCAATTTGACATCTGATTTTTTTTTTTTTAACTAAGTTGGTACAAGCACAAAGTAAGTGGCTAGATGACAGTAGAAGTACATTGAGGGGCCAGATATTGGCCGGGTCTGCTGGTAAAAGTTAACCTCTTTGGGGACATCCCACTTGGATGAGACAGAGCCCTCACGAGGCTGCCTCTTGTGAGATGAGTAGCAAGCTTGGTTTGAAGCCCCTACAAGTGTGTTGCAATGAGAAGATGACACAAGTATTGAATGTGTCAGAGGAGGCAGGGAGGGGACACTTGTTCCCTGGCATGAAAGAAAAGCCCCGGTGAGTCTGAAATCCCTGTGCCGTCTATTGCTGAGCTCCATACGCACACTGAAGGGACTCTCTAGTAATTCTTGCTCTCCCAGGCGTTTTAAATCAGGAAGCAGGCTGTGTATAGGCGGTTGGTCACCAGAGACCAGTCTCATCTCGTCCCGAGTATAAACCATAGTCATCCTTTGTTTTGCAAGAGAGCTTGGGCATTGCCTTCGAGTCCAGGATGTGCCTGGTCACCAGGGATCTGACCATGGTGTCCAGCAGGAAGCTGAGGCACTGACCAGAGCAGCGGGTGGCCCGGGTGCGGGGACCAAGGTGAGCTGGGCTCTGGGTGAGGAAGCCGTGGCTGTCGGGCTGAAGACAGACACATCGAGCTGTGTGTGGGGCAGTGGGGCTTGGTGTGGGGAGAGGGTCTCGTCCGTGGGGCTGAACCTGGGAAGACCATGGTGTGTCAGAGGACGCTAAGGCAGAGAAAAATGGGAAAGAAAGATACTTAGTAGCTGCCTTATGAGAAACATAGGTGTCGATGTTTTGGAAAATTAAAATAGATTTGAAAAAACAGTGCTGTGAGATATTTGGGGTCCGTTAGCTGGCGTGGTGGCTGGGGGTGCGGGGTGGCGGTGAACACTGGGCAGGTTAGGAGTCCTCAGGCACTGAGTTTATGGTGCGGAATCTGGGCCCCGAGGCAGTGGACGGGGACTGTCCAATCCCAGGGACATAGGGGCGCTGGTATGGGGGGCGGGACACATCTCAGATTTGAGTTCATAGAGCTTTCCTACTCGAATTATAAGAGCCTCCAAATATGACAGAGGGACGCTACTCGTTAACCGAGGCTTGGTTCTGTAAGTTGTAATTACCCATCTTGAAATGTTGTCACTAGAAGGAACTTGCAGTGAAGACCCTAATTCATGACATGATGCAAGTTATCCAAATTTCAAATGACAGTGTTTATTAACAAAACGAGCAAAATTTTTCTTTAATCACAACAGTGTCCCTTGCTCTCAGTGAAATATGGTAATGGTATGATTGAAATACTTACATTCATTAAAGAAAATTATTTTATTTTCATTTTGTAAGTAACCAAGCTATTTTTCCAGCTAAAAGAAAAAAGGCCGAGGTAATTTTTTTTAGCTGCTTCATTAATAAAAACAGAACACAGTCCGCATTCTCTTTTGCCAATGCACAGAGTGATCGCGCACAATTAGCGAACAGCTTACATGCACCACGGGGGACATGGGGAAAGGAGAATGCAGCTTGAGACAGACCTGTGTTGAGTTCATTCGCAAAAAAGGCGTCTACATCAGGGTTAGTGGTTTCATGGCTAGAGTGAAGATGAGTTTCAAGCGCTGCTCCCCTGAATGGTGAGGATGTGTTGGATTTACTTCATTCAGGCTTTAAAAAAGAGGAATGGAAAGTAAGATGTACCCCTTTGGCGTTTCTTTGGAAATGGCGACCGGTGCAAATAAGCAAGGTCCAGCCGGAGAGTGTCGTCAGGTTTAGCTCAGCGCTCAGGAGGCACTGGCAGGTCAGGGGCCGGGGGGCACACACGTCCTGTACGCCAGAGTGTGTGCGAGGGCCAAACAAAGGTGGGGGCGGGAGCACAGGCCGCGCTGCTCTGACGGAGGCAGTGACCACGCTAAAGAGCCGCCCACTGAGAGGCTCAGTGGGAAGAGCTCGGGTCCAGGGCCAGGGGCGCCAGAGTATCCTGGAGGGAGCGGGCGCGGCCCGGGCCCCCGGAGCTGACTCCCTCCTCCTGAGCTCATGCCGTCTTCCTGACCTGTTCCAATGTTTAGGAAGCCGCGTGGGCAGCCCTCCCGACCCTGCCTCTCACAGGCTCTTACAGTGTGGCGTGGGCGTCACTCGTGGAAGGCCAGTGGGTGCCTAGTCCGTCTGCCCCGGCGGGACTAATAACATTTAGAGAGGAAGAGAATTCTCGGGCTAAGTGTTCTTGTAGTGTGAGTGCTCTAATTGTAAGCGCTGACCTCTAAGGAAGCAGCCCTGGTGTTTGTGCCCTTAGTCGGTGTGGACGAGCGATCAAGGCTGGTACTGCCAGCAGGGTGGCGGGCAGCCAGGGTCCAGCCAAGACTGATCTCCCCCATTCCCAGGTGCCTTCTGCCTTCACGGGTTTGGATTGCCGCTGTGACCACGTCACCGGACGGTGGCAGTACAGCTGGAGACCTGCATCCAGGTGTGGCACAGACACGATGGGAAGGGCGGCGGGACAGAGTGTGTACAGACGTGATGACAGGCATGCCGAGCGTGGGACCTGAACCCGTGGCCCCGGCGCACAGTGAGCTGTGTGTCTGTGTCTTAGGCAGCGGGGTGTGGTGGGGCAGACAAGTGAGGTAGGTGTGTGAGGTCTGCCGCTCTCCCCCTGCCCTGCTCGCCATCCCCCAAGACCCGGGACCTGGGGTCACTGCCCCCGCCCTGCCCGTGGCAAGCTCATGCCCACACCTCGCTCTGCCCCTGCTGGCGCTCTGCTGCTCCGAGGTTTAGGGATACGTTCACACATTTCTGTCTCAGGCACTTCCATGTTGGGCTTTCCTGCAGAAGCAAACTCAGAACAGCGTTTGTTCTATGAGCTCGGAGAACATTGAGCCGCCTTCCAAAGCGTTGCCTGCATCGCCCTCAGGGGCGTTCACCTGTTCTAGCACCGGCCACACTGTCATCTCCTGCACTTCTCTCCCTAGGTGCCAGGTGTCTCCTCCCCCGACTCCCTTAGTTAGGACTGACCCCACATGTTGCAGTGACTGCAACCCCGTGTTTCCGTAGCTTTCAGACACCCCGCGTGTTTTTTAGTTCACATTGTCTAGGCCTACGGATACACTGAAAAATACAGCTTCATTTTGTATTTTTAAACAAAGGCAACTACACTTTTTCTTGCTTCTCTTAAGGCTGAGTTAGGGACACTCCTTGGCACTTGGGACAGATTGTTTTTTCAGTCTCTGTTACTGTGACCTTGCCTGACAGGTGGCCCGCCCCAGGCAGGAGAACCAACCGGCCCCCTTAAGTTTACAGGCAGTCAGCGCTTCACCCACATTTCTTCTTTCTTACCTGGGCTCTTGATCCTGTTACTTCACTGTGATGCCTGATTGACTAGGAGCAAACCCTTGTCCTTGGCAAGGTTAGAAATGACTCCGTTGTGTTTACTCAATACCATGAAACTGAGGTGTCAGCTGTACTCAGTACTGTCGGTTCGCTGTAGGGGTCAGGCAGTACATTCAGCTATGGAAATAGAGGTCTTAAAATCTAGTAGGCACCTGTATGTTAGGTTCTGAGACCAAAGTTCTGAGGAAAATTGGAAGACCTGAAAGAGTAAAAGAAACTGAGCTTAATGTAGAAAAGAGGTTGCTCCTCCCACCCTTAGTATTGAGAAGTGTCGTATTGTGCATGTGAAATAAGCAACTGCCCCGGCAGGAGGTCGCTGTGGGTGCCTTGGGGAGCACCCACTGGGCCTCTGGGGCTCTCCCACCCTTCGGGTATGGGGAGAACTGCCTCGATAGGAAACACCCTTGCCCAGAAGGATAATGCTGGAGGTGGATGCCTGAAGGTCTTTAAAGGATAATCAAAAACCCAAACTAACAACAACAAAAAAGCAAGTATTTCATCTACTTTAACAAATCCTTAATGCCTTGGACTGGTGGGATCCGAACACCTCCACCGGGCTCTCAGTAATGCCCTTTCGTTCGTTAGTGGGGTGGCCCCGTAACTTACTGCCCAAACTGGGACTCTTTTGAAAGGGAATGGGAGCGCTTTCCTGACCAGGCTGGGACATCAGGTGTTAGCCAGGATGTGGGGCTGCTCCCCTCGTGCGCCCTGGGCGCCAGGCAGGCCCCGAGGGAGTCTGTGGACGGGAGAGACTGCCTCCTTATCTTGCGTTTAGTGCATGTTGGAAAGAACCTGTCATCCTGCCACATACGTGTTTACTCGCACCCCACGCCACGGCGTTCCAACAGAGACCTGAGTGTCTCGGTGGCTGGATGTGGTTGCGGACGTCTTTGGAAGGTGAGTCAGAGAGCACTTGTGTTTCGGTGACTGTCTTCCCGCCTGAATGATTCCGGCAACGGGCATTACATTTTTATGGCTTCACTGCATTTTTGTACATCAGCATCATCCCCCTTGGCTTACGTATTGCACAACTCATCTCTGTCTTTGGGAATCTGTGTGCTAATGATTAAAACACTTAGGATTCAGAATGATGAGTAAAGAGAATTTTTCAGGGCCTGAAGTTACCCAGGCCCTGTGCAGTCACTAAACGGACTGAAAAGCACAGGTGAATCCAATACACAAGCCTCCTCACGTTTGTAGTAAGTGGAACTGGTGAACCACTGGCACCGACAAGTTGCCTGGTGACCTTAGGGGGCAGTGTCCTTTCCAGCACTTGGAGGGTAAGGTGTGAGTGCAGGTCCCAGCCTTGGGTGGGTGAGGAGAGGTGGGCATGCAGTGGTGAGCCCTCGTCCCCATGGCCCCAGCCTGGTGTCTTGTGTTTCTCAATTTCTCTGCCTCCGATTTTCACATCCAGAGCATATCAGGGGAGATACGACTCTCATGAGGTGGCTCTGGGATTAATTAAAACTTGTCAGCGCTCTGCACCACTGGGGGCCAGCTGTGACACACGTCCATTCTTCCCCACAGTCCCACATGTCCTTGTGAGCTCGGCACGCTCACAGTCGCCAGGCATGGGTATGAGAGCAGCACGTCAGCTGGCCTGGCCCTAGAATGAGGTGACTGGCGCACCTGCCAGGGAAACATGAGGCTCTGGGCAGGTAGGAAAATCAAGCTGGACGGATTGAAAGCATTCGGCCTGTCTGCAGGGACGCCGCGAGGCAGCCAGGTCTTTAATTACACTGGAACAATTAAAAGTGTGCTTTCTAGAGTCTCTCAGACCCAATGTGTTTTGGTCTTGGTAGACTCCACTTGGAATTCACAAGGAGTGCAGGGAAATGGCTCTGCCCCCTGCAGGTGTGCAGGAGTGTTGATTTGGTTTTCACATGTGTGTGACTGGCAGCTGGACCAGTGATGGAGACACCTAGTCATGAAACCACTACTGCTTCTGTTGAATGATGCATGTTTCTGTGCTGTTGCTTTTATTCATCTAACTCCCTCATGGTGTGTGCATGTGAGTATGTACCCTGCACTTGTGGGTGCCCTTTTTGTCATGCAGTTATTGGAATGTACAAAAAAAGTCCATGATCTTTACAAAGAGCTGCAAACAGAATTAGAAAACACATATCCCAGCATGGATGGTTCTGAGAGCTGCAAGGAGCAGGCGTCTTTATTTGGTTCACTTCGGGTCTGCAGCAACCACTCAATTTTAAAAAAGAGGAATGGAAAATAAGATGTACAAAAAGATGTAATACCCCTTTAGAAAGCAACGGTATCAGAAATGTATTTCCTACGGATCCTCCCTCCCTCTCCCATGTCCCTACTCCCCAAAAAAGACCCCAACCTAAACCAAACTGTGAGAAGGAATGGGGAGTGAATGTATAACAGAAAAAAATAAAACTGAATTTAACTGGAACATGCTCTAATCTTTAGTTTATTTCTGGTTAAAAATATAGCAATCCAGTGCAGTGTAGTAAAGAAATCTGCTTGAAAGATAGCAGAGAAACAGCTAAACATAAGCAAAGCAAGGCAGAGTCATAGACGGGCTGTACCCAGGATGACTGTGGGAACTCACTTTAAGGACCTTCTCAGGTGTGAGCACAGGGGGACCTGGTATGGACGTGCCCATGGCCTCACAGACACGTCCATACACACAGGCCGTGCTGGTTCCATAGCTAGGACCAAAGGACACTCAAACATTCTGGAATCTTGTTTTGTTTGGGTGACAGAGCAATGCTGGTCAAGAAGGCAGAAACACCAGGAACCTGTTTTTGACTGAAACAAGTTGTGTCACATGTTTTGGGGGAGATGGATATGCAACGATTTCTCAGGAATTTTCAAGCCACTGGGTTTCAACCATGCTCCTGTCCTGGGACCAGACCAGCTCCAGAGAATGAATGAGGCATCTGGAAGGGACAGGCATATCCACGGGGGAAGGTGCAGGCACAGGACAAAGACGTGAAACCCGTGGGCTCAGTGACGGTGAGAGATGATGTCATGTAAGGGCCGCAGATGTCTGACAGGGACTTGGGAGCCTGTATACCTGTTCTGCATAATACATACAGGAATGCCACATGCTAAGAGCCCAGACAGGATGGCCCAGGGGACCCTACACTGCTCCCTGCCCTCCCAGACCAGCGCCAGGCTTCCACAGCCTCTGGACGTCTGCAGCACAGCTTCCCCGGGGTCTGGTGGGAGGCTCGGGAAACGGAGGGACCGTGGGGGAAATTAGGACTTAGCTTTAAGACTTGGTGTGGGTGTCTGGCCTTGCAAGGAAAGCCATGGGGCAGTGCCGAGACTAGGGCAGGGTTATGACCTGTTCCATGGGGAAGACAGACCTCTGCTTCCTTCACTGTGCAGCACAGATTCAAAACAAAAAGGCCCAGGCCGCTGCCAGCCGGGACAGGGCACCCTCTTCCCTGCGCCTCATGCCCCTTCTTGTCGCCCGCCATTCCAGAATGGAGAGGGGAAGCAGAGTTAACGGTCGCCCGCAGGACACCTCGTCGCAGCTGCTGCCCCCCGGGGTCGGTCACGGCGGACACTTGGAGGGGTCTTCCTCAGCTGCGGCCGCCTCCGCATCCCAGGCAGGAGTGTGATGACATTGATGACGATGACGATGACGATTTTATTTTTTTGCCGCTGATTTGCCGGGATCCCTTTTCTTTCCACTTCAAGCTGGAGGGTCGGCGTGCTGGCCTCCTTCTGCCATGCCACACAGCATAGTGTTACACAAGCAAAGAATTTTGGCTAAAATCCAAAAAACATTACCCAGAAAAAAAGGCAAACTGTGAGTAATACCCAATCGTGTTGTTCTGTGAAGAAACTTGGAAGTAGCTGTCGGCTATCCGAGTTATGATCCTTTCCTTTTTGTTGTTTTGCTTTTAACGTCCCCCTTTTGCACAACAACTGGTATTTTTGCTAATGTGACAATCTCATCAGATGAAAAAGTTAATAAACAAAATGGCGACTCCAATGTTGAGCAAGATCACCATGGCTACCAGGATGGGAGCTGAGCCCTGGAACAGAAGGAGAGAAGATGTGAGCCCGAGGCCTGGTCTGGAGTGTGCTCTCGCTGGCTGTCCTCCCCCACCCCTGCCCCCACTTCCTGTCCCCTCCCCAGGCCAAGTAGGGGGTCCGAGAGGGCGGGAGGGTAATGGATCTCTTAGGAGACAGTCAGAAGCGAAACGTTGAACTCTTCAGAGCACGAAGCCCTTCGGAAGTCAGACCTGAGGAGGAGGTTGCCTGCTTGATTCTAAGTCTGCAGTTACTGCTCTTGGGTCTCCTTAAGGCTCCCAAAACTCTGGCATCTGCCCTCCCTCCTGGTGCCCCAGGTCTGTCTTTAAGTAAACACCCCCTGCCCGCATTATTTTTGCCTCCAGCTCTGTACAGCTGGGACTTAAGACATTGCCACTCAATTTCAGATACAGCCTACCCAGAATGGCCCCAAAATTCATCCTGACACCCCAAAACCGGCAGTGGGAGGACCCTCTCTAATAGGCCTCAAACACATCGTCCTCAGTAAAAAACCTTCCCATAAGCAACGCAGGCTCTGCTCACTGCCACCCCTGTGCAACCCTGGCCTCCCTGGTGAGCAGGAAGGAGCACCTGGTTTTCCTTCGAGTCCTTCCTGGGGTGTGAAGTGCCTGGTGCTCTGGGAGCAGAGACCCCGGCCCGCCTGGGCACTGAGACCACGAGTGCCACTCCTCTCAGCTTGCTGTCCTTGAAGCCTCTCAGTGAGGGGTGCAGGGGTCATCCCCCCGCCAGGACAGGGTAAGTAAGACGCAGCACCCAAAGCCTCTGCTGGGAGCTCCGCCCCCACCGCGGGGTCCCCAGCGGCCACTCGGGACCGGGTGTTGGTCTGGCAGGGTAAGTACAGGTGTCCAGCTGGAAGCCTTGCACCTCTACCCAAGGGCATGTTAAAGCACCTAGATGTGCCAACATGGTTAAGCGGGCTAAATACGGAACCCTTCCTGCACCTCCCACCCTGCCCGTCATGCGGCGGTTCCTGAAATAGCCACATACACATGTGCATGTGGGTGGGTACACACCACATGCACGTGCACCATATACATACGTAGGTGCACATGCACATATGTTTCCAGATGCCAGGATGAGGAACATGGGGTTGTGAGTGCCAGCTGGTACCTAGGTCCCAGGGGCTGCTCTCCAGCGGGGCCCAGGAGGATTTGGGCACGGGGAGGGCGGGGGCATTTCAGGAAGCAGTCCGCGAGCAGGAAGGATGCTCACAGTGGTTTCAAGAGGAGGCGGAAATGGCCTCGAGGGCCACAGACGCTCTTCTGACAGGAAGCTGCTCTTCCAAGGGCCACTACATCCTGACACACCGGGACAACACCCAAATGAGGAATGAGGCTCCTGGGGTCTGGATGCGGGAAGCGCAGGTGTTGGGCTCTGCATGCCCGTGAGGCAGGTCCCCCAGTGTTCCTCTTGTACAAGGGAGGCTGTGGGTGGGATCGTGTGGGACCGCACAGGGGCGTCACCCTGTTATGTGGGTCTGAAGTGTGTGCCATTGGCCCTTCCCAGCGCCACGTGGCCAAGGGACCAGGGCATGTCTGCTTACAGGTGGAAGCCACCTGACAAAGGGTCTTCTGGGTGCAAGAGCCCTGCCCTACCCCCCACACAGAGTCATGCCCAGGGTACTCTGTTCTTTCTGCCATCCTGTGTGTCTTGGGAGGAGGGCGTCTAAGCGACACTTGCACCTGAGAGGCAAGGTCCCCCTGAGCAGCCCCAGTGTCCCACATGGGGCCTCGTCAACCCGGATCACAGCCCCACCCAGGGTCGCTGGCTCCTCAGGCCTGGAGTGGGTCAGAGACCTCGTTCTAAGGAACGCCCAGAGAATGCCAGTGTCGTGTCCTGGGCCCACTCGTGGAGAGCCGTGGTTCTGGTAGGAAGGGGAATGTCCGTCTCACCCATTAGAAAGCAGGCTTTGATGGAGCAGGACACGGGTGTTCTGGCACATGGGGGGACTACAGTGCCTGACCCATAAGTAAACGGTGTGTCCTGGACAAAGGGGACCTGACTCAGCTGGACAGCACCCCTGCTCCCTGTGTCTGGCCCTCTGTGTCTCTCTGGGACTGGGAGACTTCTCGGCGACGACAACGGTGAGGGCTTCTTAACCAGGAGACGACCTCCAGCGCAGGGGAGGGCCCTCCTGCACAGCCGGGAATTTTGAGCACGTTGGGGAAAGGTCTGGGTGAGGCTGGGGTCTCGTGCTGCCCAGTGTCTTGCTGGGAGCTTCCAAAACCACCCAAGTGCTTTCACTACAAGGGTCCAGCCTGGGAGTGACCCTTTTGAGGGTCTGTCTGAAGGAAATGTCACCCCAGCAGGCACTGGCTTCCTGTGGGGGAGGCCCCAGGCCTGTGGAACCAAACGCCATCTCCCTGATCGCCACTCCTCCTGCTCCAGTCGCCCTCCCTGCATCACACCCCCCCCTCCCCCCGCCCTCAGCCAGAGGAAGACTCCGTGGAAGTCTCAGGACTTGGTCTCAGGATTGGTGGACCCGGGCTCTTGCTCCCCAGGACTGTCGGGCGTCCACTTACCGTGCTGGACTTGAGCTCATCCCCGTTCTCCTCGTCAGATTCCAGTGCCACAGGCGAGGACTTCTGGGGTGGGGAGAAGGTCAGGTCCCAGCGCAGCAACCGCGGCTCGGCCCTGTCGCCCAGCCGCAGGCTCTCCAGTCTCTGCACCGCGGGCTCCGCGCTTGCAGCCGGCCGGACGTTCTCCTTGTTCTGGGCCTTGGATCTCAGTCTCTGCACCCCAAAGCCCCGGTCCTCGCCCTGGCCCCGGCAGGCAGCGCCCCTGCTGTAGCGTCTCTTCTGGGGGTGCGCTTCCTGCACGTGGGAGTCCACCCTCAGCAGGGGCTTCATTTCCATCTCATAGTTGCTCAGCTTTTCCTCATCCAGCTCCAGCAGCTTGGTGCCCGCTGAGCTGGGGTTGCCAGCCCGAGGGTGGGAAGTCCAGGCGAACGCAGGGGGCGACTCCGTCCGCCGCTCCCGGGGCTTGGGGTTGCCGGGCTGCTTGTGGCCCGCGCCCCGGGTGCGGAAGTCCTCTGCGGGCTGGCCACTGCGGAGGGTGCCACTGCGGACCCCCCTGGAGCCCCCTGCCTTTTCCTCACCCCAAGTGTTGCGGCCATAGTCCCCTCCTCTGCCCTCCAGGAGCATCTGGATGTCCCCGCCTCGCTCCTCATCCACCGATACCTGCCTTGAGAAGTGGGCGACCTTGTTCCGGGAGGCAGGGGCCGGTGGCGGGGTGGCCGAGGGGCTGGCAGGGAAGCTCTGCAGGGGGCTGTCATCGGGGGTCAGGTCCGAGGGGGTGGTGCCCTTGCGGTACAGCTCCGGGCTCTCCTGCTGCGTGGGCGTCCCGATGGAGACCCCCTCAATGTCGTCACTGGAAACCTGGTGCTTCGGCCGCGGGTACTCGAGCCCTGCGAGGAGAGTAGGCAGCATACAGAGGTCGACTTACTCAGATGTGTGTGGAGGCCTGGCCTCGCCTGAGGACGGCAGGGGAGCAGTCTGGGATGCAGTGGGTCCCCAGCCCCCTCCCCGCAGGTGCATTGAGGAGGACCAGGTCACTACAGGCAGTGGAAGACAGCAGCCCTGGCCCCGGTCCCCAGCAGCAGGGCAGACCCAAGGCTCAGAGTGTATGAGGACTTGGGGTCAGCCTACTTTGCAGGGGTGCGGGGCGGGGGCGGTCTCTCAGGTCCCACCCCCATGGGGCCCTCTTGATGAAAGGAAGCTTATCCTGCTAGGTGACCTTCAGTGGGGTCTCAGCCCTGGGAGGGAGGCCACACATGGCCACCAGCCCTGTCCAGCCAGGACACCTCCATCTCAGGGTGGTCTAGGCCTTCTGGTGGCCTGTTCTGTCCTGAGAGAAAAGAGAGGGTCTTCCCAGCCTGGGGCGGCGCTTCCCTCCCTGCTTCCACGCTGCAGCCCCTGCGCCAGCGCAGGAGAAGGCCTTGGAGGACACGGCATCCTTGGTGTGGTCAGAAATTCCTTGGTCCAGCAGGGACCAGGCGCCCTGTTTATGAGGGGACATCCACCATGCTGTTGGTGGCACCGCGGATAGCCTGAGGCTCCTCCTCTCACTTTACAGCGTGAGACGCGGCAGCAGCCAGAACAAGGCGGAGCTGCAGACGCCCCTGAGCAGTCACCGTGGCTGTTCCATGGAAGAGCAGAGGCCCCTGGGGGGCCCCGTGCAGTCCTGGGTGAGGAAATCTGAGACCCACAAGTGCTGGGGAGACAGATGCTTAGCGCTCAGGGCCAGCAGTCGGCCCCCCTGCACCCGCACCCATCTGCCACATGGGGTATGGCCAGGGGAGTCCAGGTCTCATTTCAGCTACCACACCTGTGTGGCCTGGGGACGGGGACATGGGCTGGGCTGCAGCCACCACCACCATCCCCCTCCCTCCCCTTCACCATTGGCCAGCACAGAGAAGGAAACAAGCTAGAGGGGCAGGCTGGAGGGTGTCTGGGGGACCACATAGGTAACTGCCCTCTTTGTGGGGGACCCTATGGGCACCACGTAGGAAGGCCCCATCATAGGACTCCCATGATCACTCCCCCCGACCTGTCCCAACTGTGATCTGGACACTGAGCCCTGCAGGGTCCTGTGGCCTCCCCAGGAGAATGTCTACTGAAAGCCCTGGGGTCAGCCCTGGCCAGCTTGGGGACCCTGCACCCCAAAGAGAGGCACCCTCATGAAAGCACCCTGTCAGCACCACCAGCCTGGAGTTCGTTCTCAGCTAAAATTAGTTCCAGAGCATGTGACATTCCTGGAAGCATCCTTGTGAAAATGCAAAACAGAACACGTATGGCTGAATTACAACACCTCTGTCCCCTGTCTTGGGTCCTCCTGCCTCCCAGAAGTAGGCCAGGCCCAAAGGCCAGGACCCCACCCGTGAGGCCAGGAGCTTTGGGGCTCTAGGAAGTGAGCTCAGGGTGTGGTCTCAGGACAGAGACTGTGCAGGCAGATTCCATCCTAAAACTCCCACTTGTGAGCGTGGCCCTGAGGGAAGCGGTCTAGCTGTTCTCCCGGGCTGCCTGCTGCGGAGGAAGCTTCCGAGGGAGAGCAGAGGGAAGTGGGGTGGAAAACGGGCCAGGGGCGGGAGGGAGGAAGGGCTGGGCTGGCTCGTGAGGACCTCAGTCCCGGCAGGCCTTTCTCATCAGCAGCACCATCTTCTCCATCCCTGTCTACCTCCCTCAGGCCTGTGCGCCAGAGAGAAGGATGAGAGTCACAAATCGAGTCAACCTGCAGTGGCTTCTAGCTCCTCTCAGCTCCCACAAGGACAGGGAGAAGCTCCCCTCACTGTCCCAGGGCAGCTCAGTCCAGCATGGGCGCCAGCAGGCACACCTGAGCATCTATGCCACGTACAGATTAGTCATCATCAAATAAAACTAATGACGCTGGTCCTCAGCCACACTAGTTGCAGTACCCGCGTGGCTAGTAGCTACCTTGTTGGACAGAGCAGTTATAGAATAGTGTGTGCATCACAGAAAGTTCTAGAATAACACGGGGCAGTAGGGCGGAGAGACCACATGCATTCACAGAGCACAGACATTCCGCGTCATGGGAAGCAGGAGGGACTTGATGCTCAAAACTCGTGCACGCAGGGACACAGCCCTGGAGGCAAGGAGAAATACTGAAACCGCACGTTCCGACGTGTTTCTGAGGGAGGCATGTGCCAAGGGCCTCTGCAGGACACACACCATCACAAAGGACAATGAACACGAGGTGAGATGGCAATGGGCAGAACCTATCAGAATGAGGCCTTGGAGGACACCTCGCCGCCCCACCCCCATGCTGCGCCCCTACTCACCGTTTTCTCTGTGCTGGAAGGAAGGTGAGAACTCTTTGGCAGTGATCCTGGCAATCCGTGCTTCCTCCTGGGCCTTCTGAGCCGCGGTGAGGGCTGCCTCGGCCTTGGCCCGGGAGTGGGAGGTCCTGGGTGGGAAGACAGGGAGGGCAGTGAAGGCATGGCAGGCAGAGAGGGCTGGGCAGCCACTGGTCCCCACAGCAGGTTGGGCCAGGACAAGATGCTGGGTGCCCTGGGGGTTGCGCCCTCACCCTCTGGATCTCATTCATTCATTCATTCATTCAGCAAACATCACTGGACGCCAACCAGGCCAGACAGACTGCCAGCGCCTTTGGCACAGGGCAGACCACAACCTGTGTAGTGCCTGGGGCCCAGGTGGAAGTTGGCGCTTATAGGGGACACTGTCCAGGCCCTGCAGCAAGGAGTGCCCTTCCTGCCCTGTGTCGTGCCCACAGACTGAAGGCTGAGACCCACGGCTGACTTCCCTCTCAGTCTCCAGGGAGCAGCAGGTGCTCAATCAATGTTGCCCTGACAAGAAATGAATGGTTTGGGGGGCAGTTGTACCCCACTGCACCCTAGGGAGTGAGCGACTGGCCAGCCGGGCCCTTGAGCAGGGACAGAGGCTTGACCGGAGCACCAGTCAACTCTGGGCAGCAGGTCGAGGGCATAAGGAACAAAACACTTCCCCAGCACCAGGCGTGGCTCCAGGCCCGGGGACAGTGTGGGCCACTCATGCTGGAGGCCACGCTGCTGTTGAGGGATTTTCTCCAGACACATCCAGGTACCTGCTGTTCTCTGCCCAGGCTTCCCCATCAGGTGTGAGCTGGGCCTCACTCGTCCCAGCAAATGGCACAGCCACCCCCCCCCCACCCCCCACCCCCAGCTCTGCCCTGAGAAGGGAGCACAGGTGAGCTGCAAGCTGGGGAAGGAGGTCCTGGGACACCGGAGCTGGGGCTGCAGCTGGTCCCTGGGCCCCTCAGCCTGGCGCTTCTTCCGCTCAGACACCCCACACTCACAGGGCCAGGCTAGGCATCCCCTCAGCCATCATCTGGCACCTTCTGGGAGTCACTATCACCAACCTGTATGTGGAGGAGATAGGCTCGGAGAGCTTAAGACACTTCTCCAAGTCTGCATGAAATATGGTCTCCTGATGTCAAGAGAAAGCAAGTCTGTTCCCCACGGGCCCCGCCCAGAGATAAGGCCTGACTCCCACCAGCATCTTAATGTGGGTAATGGCACCAATTGGGGCACAGGCGCAGCCCCTCCTCAGAGGAGACGAAAGGCCCAGTGAAAGTCACGTGTCTCTGTGCCTCAGTCCCCCCGCGGTCACCCGAAGTCAGTGTTACCACCCGCCTCGTGTGTGTGTGTGGGGCACATGAAATCCCCAAACACAGGCTGGGGATAGGGGGACATCAGCATGGGTTTGCTCTCCTGTCGATAAACATTCTGAACATGCTGTACCAAGAGGCAGCCCCGGCGGTGCCCCACACCGGGATGGGTCTGGTGACGGGGGCCAGCAGTTAGCTTAACGTTGCTGCCCTGAAACTTGTAGCCCAGTGGTCCCAGGACTCTGACTCGGGTCCCCAGGGTATGGGCGGCCCCCACTTGCCCTGTGCGTCTGCCCAGCTAGGCCCACATGAGACCCTCCTCCTTTATAAAATGAGGCTGGACTGGGTGCTCAAGGCAGGATAATGCCATGAGTCTCTACGTCTCACCTGCCTGGTGTCCTGGCTCTGGGGCACCGCTTCCCGGCACCAGAGACACCGAGGCACAATGACCAATCCCCCAAGACAAGGGGTAGCCTGCCCCTCAGAGGTCTCCTCGCAAGGCCCCTCTGACCAGAACGACCGACCCTCCCAGCCCCCGAGTTCCTCAGAGCCCACAGGCTCAATCACGCGCCTCGCGCTCCTTGTGACTGGTCTTCCTTTTTTCGAAACTCTACCACACTAACTAGGAACGACTTTACTAGAAGAACGCAAATGCATATGTCTCACACACACACACACACACACACACACACACACACTCACTCACTCACTCAGTAAATCATAGCACGGACACGTGTCCAGGAAATGAAGTGAGCTGCTGCGGATGCCCGCGCGGCAGTCTCCGGGGTTCCCGGGAACGTGCCCCCAGGCGCACCCACGTGCCGCCGCGGCCCCATCGCCTGGGTGCAGGTCCCGAAGGCCGAGACTGAAGGAAACTTCTGCAAAAACGTAGCACTGAGGAAATCCTCCCCTTCACAGAGTTTCTCTCCTAGAAACTCACAAAAGATGGCTGTCATTCAAAATAGCCGCAGCGCCATGTCCCTTGGGAGCATAAGCTGAGAAGCACCACCTTCTAGAAGATTCCTTTGGAACTCCTGGTTGTAATTACAACAGAAGAGGGGCAGGAGCCTCATGGAGACAAAGCCATTAATAAAGCACTAATAATTAATGCTTCATTTGCGTCAGTAATAAATCAGTTAGATAAATCATTACTGCAGCCTTTAGCCAGTCCCCGCTCCATGAGCTCCTGAGTAACCTCTCCCACCTGAAGCCAGTGTGTTCCAGCCCTGCGGTCCCTGAAGGTCACAGCCACGAGTTTATGAACCATTTGGGCTGGAAGAGGTGCGTCTGTATCTCGAGAGCCGTCAGCATCATCACATGAGAAACGTGGGTGGAAGTCGGACCCAGTGAGGGCCAGTGAGAGGCCTCCATCGTCCAAGGCCACATCCAGGGTGGGAGTGTCAGTGACGGAGGGGAAAGGACAGGGTGGCAGGGAGTGTAAGCAGAGCAGCTCCCCACCACTTCTCCCACATCTGTCCCTGGCTGAGGCCCAGTAAGCAGACAGCTGGAGCAGCATGGCCGCTCCACCCGGAGACCTGGAGGCTGGCAGAGGCCCTGACCAACCCCCTGGAGGGACTCTGAACTGGGGGCCTTTGGGTGTGTCCACGTGTCCCCTGAAATTGTACTTAAAATGCTCTGCACGCTTTCCCCAACCCTGACGCAGAGGGATCGTGGCTTTCATCAGATTCAGTAAGGCTCCGTGATGCCCCAAAGCCAGGAGGGCCACAGCACGAACACAGCCGGTCCTGGTGGAGCACAGCCCAGCACGTGGCCCAGGAGACGTGCTGCCCACTGCGCAGTCTCAGCTTAGCCCCGGCACCAGCCCAGTGGGCCCTGCGCTCACCCCTGCTGGAACGATGTGGCTTCTCTCCAGAACATGCCATGGGCTGGTTTTTTTATTTTGTTTTTGGTAATACTGTTTTATTGAGATATGACTCACACACTATACAATCTTCCATTTAAAATTCAGTCATTTTTAGTGTGTGTATTCACAATTCTGCAACCATCACCACAATCTGAGAACATTTTTGCCATAAAAATCCCTGTTCCCTTTACCAGTCACCCCGCCCCACCTACCTTCCTGCCAGCCCCAGGCAGCCTCTGGGTTTCCCTGTCCCGGTGAATTCGCCCATCCTGGACACACCATGCGCAACTAGTTCTTTTTTTTTTTCCTCTTTTAAAAAAAACCCAAGGCGTAACTCACATGACATAAAGTGAACCATTTAAAAGTGTTCAGTTCAGTGGCATCGAGCACACTTGGCGTGTTGTACAGCCACCACGTCTATCTAGTTATAGAACATTTCTGTCACCACAAAAAGGAGACCTGAACCCATTTGCAGCCACCCCCATTCCCACCTTCACCCCCAGCCCCGGGGGGCTCTGAGCGACAATTCAGCACCTCCCACCACCACGGGGCTCAACTGCACATGGGTGCTGTGTGGAATATCGGGGCCTTCCCCCAACTGGCCAAGTCCCCCTAACCCCAGGGACCTGGGGTAATCAGCTGGCCCAGGAGTGTCACCGCTGACCACATGAGTGTCCCCAAAGCCCTGTGTCTGGCTGGGACCCAAGCAGGTGATGTCTGCCCTGAACCACCCGCGCACTTTATTCCACCAAGTGTGGGGTGAACCTGGTGCTTAGGGTCACACGATGTATTCACGTTGGATGATGGAGTGCTGAAAAATAAGTATATTCTATGGGCTGTGAACCTGGCGACGGAGACAGTGAGTGGCCGGCGGTCAGGGGAGAGGGCGTGGGGGCCTCCAAAAACTGCTGGGAGGCACGGTGAGCGAGGAGGCTTCAAGGATGGGGGATTTGGAAAGGCCGGGGAGGGGGACCAAGGCCGGGGGCGAGGAGGACCAGGCTCATCCGTGTCTCCAGTCACACTTGTCATTACAGCATTTACCTGCCTTGTACTCCATCAGCCTTTAACCAGGGTGGGCAGACAAACGAACCAATAACAGAACAACTTAAGGTCCCAAGGAAACAAGGGGAGTGGACAGAGGCAGGAAGCCAGAGGTGGGAGTAACAGAGTGTGCCCAGGCCCGGGCCACCGAGGGGCGCGAGCTCCCGCGGGGCCCAGGCAAGCAGGGACCAGCAGCGATGAGG
The DNA here is from genome assembly GCA_004026545.1 of Mormoops blainvillei. Classification (NCBI taxonomy): domain Eukaryota; kingdom Metazoa; phylum Chordata; class Mammalia; order Chiroptera; family Mormoopidae; genus Mormoops; species Mormoops blainvillei. The sequence continues at coordinate 67,332 of PVJD01006254.1, forward strand.
CCCAGGGCGCACAGCGGCCCGAATCACAGCGGCCGCCCCGGGGAGAAGCAGCCAGGCCTGGCCCTCGGCCGGGGCCTGAGGGAAGGCTCACTCGGCCTCACAGCTTTCCTCGGGGGCTCCCTGTAAAGACCCCCGATGCAGGCTGCCGGGGCCATGCCAAGTGAGGTCAGTGGAAATGAGTGGAGGCGCCCGGATGACCCTGCAGACCAGCACCACGGGGCTGGGACGGGCCCGGCGCAGTTCCGTGGAGGCTCCTCCCTGAAGTCCAGCTTGGATGGCCGGGGGCAGGCGCTGTCCCCTGCAACGAGCGCGTGAGATGGAGCACTCTCGGCCGCCCGCCACATCCTTAACAGTCACTGCCGCTGACCATGACAGGGGCCGACGCATACAGAACCCAAACAAGACTCCGGACCAAGAGACAGGACTGACCACCCTGCAGAGAGGGGGCGGCAGGGGCGCGGCCTGACTGAGGAGGGGAAGGCCAACTCCCGGCAGAGTGAGCGGCTGCCGGGCTGCAGGGGCAGCTATGGATGGTTGAGGAGGAGCGGCGGTTAGAGACCCTGGAGGGACGACGGTGTGTGCCTAAGTCCACAGCCAAGTGCAGCACGCTGGACTGGACAGGGCTGCTCCCAGTATGAAGTTGTAAGGAAACATGAAAGTGAGATTTTGGTGTTTTTTAAAGTAGCAAGTTTGACGGTTCCTCACTTAGAGGAATAATGTGAACTTTTTAAATTATACAAGTGCCCACGTCACAGAAGTCAGCTTATGGGACACGACTCCAGAGCACTTCCGCACACTTGTGCTTGCGAACACCTGTGTCATACCTTCCGGTTCCCTGTCCTCACTGGACGTGTGTGGTTCAGTGATGGCAGCCCTTCCTGGCAGGGCAGGTGGAGGACCATGTCCAGAAGGTCGAGCAAAGATTATTCTTTCACGGCACATACTTCTGTTTTTGTCCTGGACCCTTGGGAATAAAAACCCTCCTCGCCTGCCAGGCTGGCTCTTGGTGAGGCAGGGCTGCTCCTCGGAGGGCCCACTGCACATGCCGGGGGCGTCCCAGATGCTGCCCCTCCTCAAAGCCAGCATGGCAGGGTATGCCGAGCTGTTCCACTCCTTGGATCCTGTGGCCCTGTCATCACAGTGCCCACTGACCCGCCCTCGAGGGGCACCTGTCATGAATGTCCCCCAAGACCATGCAGGAAGGCACGTTGTTCCCCGACTGCTCAGAGCGCCTCCAACACACACACAGGACAAGGGAGCAAATGGGAACTGTCCCCGAAGGGGCTGCTATCGGTTTCCACAGCTTTGCTCAGTAACTGTACCACCAACGTTAATTCCACAACATCTCACGTGTATTTACATATATACGCTCACACATACATAAAAAGAATATGCTGTGCCAACCCTAAAATAAACTCAAACCAAGGCGAGTGCATTCAGTAAAGGAAGAAACCACCCAGTGCTTCGCAAAGGTTAATTTTATGACTTTCAGGACTAGGGCCAGCAGCCAAGCTCCGGGATAGGTGACAGCTGAGCTCAACTCAGGGGAAGCCCCCTCGGGCTGACACCTGGGGGGTCGGAGGGAGGGTCAGGGTGGCCACTGAGCTCCAGGGGCCTCCTCAATTGCTGGCCACTCCACTGGCTGCGTCTCAATCACACTCTTCCCCCTGGCCCCAGTGTTGATCGGGCCCTGCACCCCTCCCCCACCCCACTCCCAGGACCAGCTGGGATCCCAGAAAAGTGGCCAAGAAGAGCACGGGGGTTCCTGTGCTGCTGCTGACCGGCGGGCGGGCAGGGGCCAGGCTTCTTCAGCTTGGGAGGCCAGCCCATGTAGGCAGCTCAGGGGCTACAGAGAAGGTCACAGATGCACAAGATGAGGTGTAGGCAGGGCATGGGGTGACCTGCCCATGTCCCTGCAAGTCCACCCTTAGCACCTACACTGTACCGAATGGTGTCCCTCCGAACTTTGTCCTTCTGGAACCTGGGAATGTGACTTTAACTTGGAAATAGCGTCTTTCGAGGTGTGATAAAACCCTGATGGCCCAGCAGGTCAGCAGTGGGGCTTGGGAGTTGGCTGCTGGTGGCCCAGGGTGGCCATTCTGAGAACCTCTGCACGTACCAGGAGACTCTAAATTCTGTGCCCTACCCTCACCGCCTGCTGCTTACTGTCGTGCTGCATCCACCCGAGTCTGGGGACAGCCCCGCCCTCCAGCCCCTCTGTGCTTGGCCAGACACCCAGTGAGCTAACTCAGCCTGCCCGGCCCCGCCCCACCCCGCCCCACCCCTGGAATGAGAGCAAGCCTGCCCCAGCACTGCTCCCCTCTCCGCCTGCAGAGGGGCAGGCAAGTGACCCGCTGGTGGGTCTCCAGCCCCGCCACCTCACTCCCCGGGTGCAGAACTGCCTTTTCTCCACGTGTCCTGCTCCTGGCTCTCCCCCAGCCAGAGTCGACTCCTCGAGGGCAGGTCTGCTGGACCCGAAGGTCTGCATGCTCCATCTTGAGTCCCCAGAGGATGAAGCCCCTGGGTACCCAGCTGTCAGCACTGCCGGTGACCAAGGGTCTGAAATGGGCCAGGGGATTTTTCTGGGGAGATTGCCCTTCCCACACATTCAGCACTTGTTGAGCACCTACTGTGGGCTTGCTGCGGCCCTGGAGCCACGGAAAGAGGCAGAGCAGACAAGGAAGCATAGTAGAGAAGGTGGGGTGCAGCAGAGGGGCCACAGGACGCCTGGGGGCAGGGTTTGTGCTGGACCCCGTCCTGGAGGGGCTCACCCTCACTGGCCCTCAACCAGTTCTATCCCAGCAGATGCCCTCGCCTGCGGTCAGAGGTCTCCCACGCACTGCAACAGGACACCTGGCATTGTCCTTCAAAGCACTCGTCTTCGCCTCCGTGACAATCCTAACACAGGCACAGGTAGTACTGCTCCTCTGACAAATGAGGAAACTGAGGCACAGAAACCTGGGCTTCCATATTCCATTGGTGGTTTGGCCTAGTTGATGATCCAAGTTCTCTTCCAGCTCAGATAGGTGCCAGGAGTTCAGGACAAAGTGACTGGTCCCAAGGGTGAATGACTCAGGGTGTTGTCCTCCTAGCCATCTGCTTTGGGGTAGACAGTGTCTCCCCTTGGATTCACCGGAACCTGTGAACGTGGTCTTATCTGGTAATAGCACAGATGTAATTAATTCAGATAAGGTCCTACTGAATGAGGGTGGGCCCTAAATCCAGTGACGGGTGTCCCTGTAAGAAGCGGGGAGACAGAGACACATGGGGGACAGGCCACATGAAGACAGAGACAGAGGCGGACGTGCACAAACCAAGGACACCTGGAGTCCGGGCTCCCCAGAACTCACACTGTCCTTCTTCACAGTAGCTTCTGAGGTGGACCTTGTGATGCCTCAGAAGTGACCCAGGACAGGTCACACTGGAGATGTCCTCTGGACCTCATAATTGTCACGTCCTCCCTCTGTTTTTTATAACAGCTTTATTGAGGTTTACTCACATAATACACCCACCCACTTGCAATTTGGTGGTTTTTAGCACTTGCACAATTATCGCCTCTACCTAATTCCAGAACATTTCTGTCTCTCATAAGAAATCCTGTACTGCCCTGACTGGTGTGGCTTAGTGGGCTGGGTGTCGTCTTGCAAACCAAAAGGTCGCTGGTTTGGTTCCCAGGCAGGGCACATGCCTGGGTTGGGGGCCGGGTCCCCAGCTGGGAGCGTGTGAGAGGCAACCAATCACTGTTTCTCTTCAATATCGATATTTCTCTCCCTCTTTCTCCCTTCCCCTCTAAAAATATATAAAATTATTTTTAATCTTTAAAAAATAAAAAGAAACAAGAAACCCTGTACCCATTAGCAGACACTCGCGCCCTTCTCCCCAAATCTCGGCAGCCACCAATCTACTTCCCGTCTCTAAGGGTTTGCCTGCTGTGGACATTTCATATAACAGGACCAGACGACACGCAGCCTTTGCATCTGGTTTCTCTCACTAAGCGTCATGTTTCTGGGGTGCAGCCACCTTGTAGTGCGTGTCAGCGCTTTTCAGGGCTGAATAATATTCCATAGCACGGCTACTCCGATGTATGGACGGGTCCCATGAGATTTATCCAGTCACTCATCGGTGGCCACTCGGTGGCTCCCACATTCTGGCAACTACCAATTGTGCACAGGAACATGGGTGAGCATGGCTCTGTGTGTATGTGTTTTTGCTCCTTCTCCTTTCTTTACTTTCCCTTTCTTCCCTTTTCTTGCTCCTTCTCCCCTCCTCCCAGTCTTCTCTCCTCTTTTCCCCCCTTCCTTCTGCCACTGATCCTTCACCCTTTCCTTCCCCTACTTGGCCCCAAGTGCCGTCCAGGTCTCTGAGCTGAGGCGGGTGGCTTGGGCCGGCTGTCTCCCTCTTTGGGTGTCAGGGCCGTCAGCTGGCTGCAGCCAGACCCTCTGTTCTGAGTTAAAGAGACTCAGACCCTGAGGCTTCTGTCCTCTGATCTGGATGCCCAACGGGTGGCTGGGGCTGGTGGGTTAGGGCTCCTGCTGCTGAGCCGGTTCCCTCGTCATTGCCGGAGAGGAGCACAGCAAGACAGCTTGTGGGCAAAGCACCCCTAGGAGACAAAACACACGCATTCCGGGAAGGCCCTTTCAGATTCAGGCAAGGCTGGGCTGTGGTGGCGGGAGGGCAGGGCCAGCCTCCTGTGGGATCCGGGATGGAGTCCCCACCCTCTGCCCCGTCCTGATTCCAGGTGTGGGCAAGGCCATGCTCCCTGCAGAGTTTCTGTCATAGGGTCCTTCCCACCTCTTCCAGCTCCTGGGGGCTCCAGGCGTCTCTGGGCTTGTGGCCACATCACCCTAAGGCTGTCTTCACGCGGATTCTCCCCTGTGTGTCTGTGACGCCTCTTCTGTCTCTTACAAGGACACCTGTCACTGGATTTGGGGCCTCCCTCACCCAGGATTGTTGCGTCTCCAGACCCTTCACACTCAATTCCATCTGCAAAGATGCTTTTTCCAAGTAAGGCTGTACTCCCAGGCTCCCAGTGGCTGTGTCCGCTGGGGGCCACCACTCGGCTGGTGGGGGCCTGGCTGGGGTGGCTGGGGAAGGGGGCAGGGCCGGTGCCCGCCCGACGCGGAATATTTTCCATTCTAGCTGCCTGTGCGCAAGGCTGCCTCCCGCTGGCAGGAGGGCAGTGCCAGACCCGTCTGTGTCCCCTCGGCCCCGCACAGGGCCTGCGGAAGGACAACTGGAGTTTCCTTGAAGAAAAGCTGATATCTCAGAGCCAGGCTTTAGGGAAACGCAAGTGCGGGAATTGTAACATCACCTTGTTTCACATTAGCCCCAAGCCCTTCCCTTCGCGGGCGGCATGCCGTGCCAGTCAGCCTGCCGTGCCAGTCAGCCTTTGTCTGCATTATTAAATACGCTCTGAGGAGCTGCCTTCCAGCCAAAGAGTAACTGTCTCAATAAACGATCAATACATGGAAATGTGATAAGGCCTGTTATGTAAGTAAACGAGCAAAGTGCTCGCTTTACAGAAAGTCACACCCACTTGGCTTCTCATTGACGGGGCCAAGAAGCAGCCCTGTCAGCTCCAACCTGGGCGGCAACAGCAGAGCCAACGCTTCTGGCCACGAGCCGGGCTCCTGCTCTGTCTTGTCTGACCTCCCGCCCACGACAGCCACCCAGGTCTGACCACCCGCCCTCCGAGCGCTCAGGTCCCTCGCACACACTCTCCACTCACCCTGACCCCGTGAGGTCGGTGAGGCCCTCTCTTGCAGGTGAGAAACCATGGGGCCTGAGAGGTTGAGCGACTCGCCTGGGGTTCCTGCAGCGCTGGCAGGGAGGGGGTGTTAGGAGGGCGCGATGGAAGAGTTCAGGATGCGTCGGGCAGGTCGGGGACAGATGGGTTTCCGCATTTTGAGGAAGGATGTACCATGGTTGAGAAGAAGCTGGTCCCGGTGCCAACACGTGGCTCCCATCAATCAGTTTGCTAGGTTCCCTGATTCAGGATCCGGCCCCATCCCATCCCTACCAGTCTGTCTCTCACTGTCCACACCACCTCAGCCGTGGAGGAGGAAATGGGCAGGAAGTGGGCAGGAAATGGGCGGGCTGTGCAGTCGAGACTTTCACCTGGGAGCGCTGCCGGCTGGAGCGTGCTGGCGGCTGGGTGACCCAGCCAAGAGGGAAGGCCGATGACACAGGGCAAGGGCCCCGATGAGGATCAAATCTCCATATGACATTTCACAGATGAGAAAACCAGGGTCCACAGGAATGAGGGGCCACACCCAGCATCGTGCCCAGAGTTAAGGGGAGCCAGGGTCTCAGACGCCAGGGACCCCTGGACCCGCGTGGTGAAAGTGGGCTCTGACAGCTACCAAGAGGCGGGGCGAATTTTCTTCTCGTTTTAAAAATGCATTGTTCCCCCCCCCACCCCCCACTGCCGGCAGATCTTTATGCATTACAAAGGATATATGTCCACATATCCTAGTGGGGAGGATATGGGTTGAATTGTGTCCCCAAACTTCACATGTGAAGTCTTCACCTCTGGTACCTGTGCATGTGGTCTTATTTGGAAGTAAGGCCTTCACAGAGGCAATGAAGCTAGAACGTGGTCTTTAGGGTGGGCTCTGATCCACTTATAAGAAGAGGGACTAGGACACAGGTACACCCAGAGGGAAGGACAGGGGAGGAGGCCACCATCTACTAGCCAAGGGCAGAGGCCTCAGACAGAGCCAGGCTGTGGGCACCTGGACCTCGGACCTGCAGCCTCTAAACGGGAGAGAAATCTCTGCTGTTTCAGCTGCTTGAGCAGACTAACATGGTATTTGTCGTTCCTTTCCACAGTCTCTTTTTATTTGTGGCATCTCCTCCTCAATGGCCACTGCCAATCCTGAACTCACACCCTGGTCTTCGGTTCCAGCCAATCCCCCTGACCTGGTGGCTCAGGGATGCTCCCCAAAACCAAATTCCAAGGCAAAGGAAGAAAACCTCTCGCCCTGCCCCCAAGGCAAGCCCTGCTTCCGGACCAGCATCACAGACAGGGAGACAGCCCAGCCCAGAGCAAGTTGTTCCTCCTCAGCTGCAGTTGCCAAGGCAACCCTGCCTCCTGCAGGGAGGGACCCACAATCAGGGCTGGGTGTGCAGCAGTCCTCCGGTCCCTCTGAGCCAGTGCCCAGAGCATGACCCAACCCTGGAGGCCAGACGCACTGGTCAGTCCCTGCAGGACTGGAGCCCCTCTCTTCTGGGTTTAGGATTCCAGGCCCTGCAGACCAATGTCAGCCAGCAGAGGGCTCGGCCCACAAGGAATTAGCGTTGTTTCTGCTTTACAGATGAGGAAACTAAGGCCTGGAGAAGCTGGAAGCCAGCTTCCGAACCCAATCTCCCTGCTCTGCACGTCGGCCTGGGAGGTGCTGGAAGCTGTCCTGAAGCCCCCACCTCCTCAGGGGTCTAAAACCTCGTCTCCCAGGACCCCTGAGTGAGGAAGCCAGCCAGCGCCTGCTCCTCCTACCCCCTCGGCCTCCCTGCCTGCGCCTCCAGCCCGTCCTGCCCCCTTGCTGCTTGATGAAAGGCATTTTGGTAAACAGGCTGCCAGTCCCACTCAGCTTGCACCCAGTTCTTCTTCTGAACGAGGGGCTGCAACTTTCGCAAGCCCTGCAACTTCCTCCCCAGGAGCCCGTGCTCTGATGGACCCTCTCCAGGCTGGGCTATGAGAGGGAGGGGCCAGGGCTGGTGCAGGAGAGGGGGAGACGCTGGCAGGGAGCCAGCAGCCTCGATGATGACAGTACACACTCGGGTGCCTTAAGCTGAGAGCGGCCCTGGCCTTGCCCCTCGTGGGGAGCCAGGGCTGCTGCATCACCTGGGAGGTGGTCAGAAATGCGGGTTCACAGGCCGTGCCTGACCTGCAGAACCAGAACCTGTCTTTTAACGAGGAACTCCCGTGCTCGGCAAAGTCTCCAAAGCACCAGCTGATGGCACAGGAGAGCGCAAACGCCCACTCCCTCTTTCTTACATTCCGCCTGGGTGCCCCCTCAATGGGTCTCAGAGACCGCGCTGGAGGGAGGAATCCCTGGGAACCTGGCGGGGCACAAAGGGGTCAAGGGACTTGTCCCAGATAAACCCAGCTCAGAAAAGGCCGAGCTGGGACACGATACTTCCTCCGAGTCCAGGTTTTTGCCCATTGTGATTCAGGCGGTGCCAGAAAGATGGGGACTTCCCTGGGAGGCCCTGCCCTTTACCTGTGGAGAGACCTGGGCTGGTCACCAGGCCCCACAGGCCTCAGTTTTCCCATCTGTAAAATGGAGCCATCTCAACGATGAACTGAAATGGCACAGGCCACGCTCCCAGCGCATGCCCAGCACGAAGTAAATGCTGGCGGATTTGGAAGCTGTGTTCTTTCAACCCTGGATGGCAGTCTCTGCCATCAAGTGAGGAAGGTTGGCGGGGGGGGGCGGGGGGGGGCAGCACTGCAGGTGATGGAGCCAACCCTGCTCCCTCCCTAGGATGGAGGATGCTCCGCCCCCAGGGCCTTTCCCTGCTGCCCTCATGCGACTGAGACAGGATTTTCCCCAGGCATCCCCTGGCCCCCACAACCGAGCTGTGAGACAGTAGAACCCTATCAGGACCAATGGCGCTCCGGGCACAGGCCCGCAACCACAGCCCCTGTGTAGACAGTCCCCCAGCTCTCCGTGGGCCTGCTTCCACAGGGTCAAGCCCACCCAAGGCTCTGGGGGCAGAGCTGGCAGGGAGGGGATGTTGGGAGGAGCTGCTGTGTTCAGAGCAGGCAGAGAGGGGCCCTGGAGTCTAGATTCCGGCCATCCTGGGGTAGAGTCCTGGGGCTCTGTCCCTCCGTTTGCAAATGGAACATCCCTTCTTGGCAAAGCCCTGAGGCTGTTTCATCTCAGGAACCCAATGGACAAGGATGCCTTGGAAATGAGATTAATATTCATGCCAGGGGCAGCTCCCATGGCCCCTTCTGGGCAGACATCACTAATCAATCACTGCATTCTTTTCAGGGGCTCTGGCCACAGCCCGGGCGCCCTCTGTGTTTTCAGCCACGCTGACCTGCCAATCAGAATCAGCTGACAAGCTGTGAACTAAGTGCCTTCCCTGTCAGACTACTACTCATTTCTGTACCAGCATAAGCTTTTTGAGGACCCTGGGCCAGTCTGATTATCATAAAAACACCGTGAACTGTGCAGACACCACCCAAAGGGACTAGTTGCTCTATCTGTGCCTGACCCCAGCCAGACCGGGACGTACCTGCCGGACGAGGTCAAGGGCTCACCTGTGCTATCCACAGTTAGGTTCCTAAACCTGCACCACCTGCATCACTGGGGGCATCCAGAATGCAGATCCTCAGGCCCTCCAGCCCCGCTGAGTCAGGAAGGCCGGACGTCTGCCTGAACTAGCCCTCCAGGGGGCACTAACACACACAGACCCGTGCCCCAGAAAGGCCTGTGTGGTCCTGCGCTGCAGGCTGATCAGGCTAAAGCCGGGCCATGGGAGGCCAAAGCCTGGGGCCTTCTCTGCGAGAAAGACTACAAAACGCCTGCATGAGTATGTTGTCAAAGCCCTGACAATTGTGCTCCATGGGTTCCTGGGATCTACCTCTGGGGGAGGGAGGCCCAGCCGGCGGGGGGGTGGGGGGTGGTGAGGATGAGCCATCAGGTTAATTCAATTTTTGTAGCTGAGTCACATCATTGAAAGTGAAGTCCTCCTCAGAAGGTCCCTCCTTCCCAGGAACAGGAGAGATGGTGACACACGTACGGGTAAGAGCGGCCTTCCCAGGACCCACCTGGTCCCAGGTAGGCCTGGGTGCTCCGTCCAGGCTAGGGCTGCCAAACACACCAGTATGCCAGCAAGACACCCCCATGCGCCTTTGGGGCTACTGACGCAGGGTCCAGCTTGCCACCCCGAGCACTCGCCACCGGCACTCGCACATGGGAATTAAAAAGAAGGACATCTCCCACCATTTGTCATTCACACTTTGTTGTTACACTGTTATGGGCGGCTGGCACAATGGCTGGGAAGACCCATCAGACAGAGAGGCGGAGGTTCTTGGCCATGCCCTCAACTCGCAGCAGCCTTCCCCACCCCTCCGTTATCTGAGCGCCATGGTCAGGGATCTCACATGCTCTGTGGCCAACGGCACGAGCCTCCCGTCTCTCCCTCTGCCAACAGCTGGTAGGCACGGAAGGTCAAGCATCCACCCTCAAGATGCTCTGGTGGCACAAGGAGGCTGAACCACCAATGTCTGTATAGGGCCAATCCACTGTGCTTCAGCTCTGGGTGGCAGGAAGGGACACCGAGACCAGAGACAGGAAAGGCCTGGGCTTTAAGTTACTCACACAGCAACCTTCCTGGAGTTCCACAGCTGAGTCAGACCCTGTGTGAGCACCAGGGACACAGGAGGAAGAAAGACCCCGCACCTGCCCCAGGAGGCTTAGAGGGCAAACAGGCATCGACTAACCACAATGCTATTGGTTATAACCGTAACCAGTTATAATGAGTGCTGCGGAGGGAAAGACTGCTGAGAATGCATTCCCAGGGGCTCGTACCTGGTCAGGGAGGGCTTCCTGAAGGAGGTGACAGTGAGCTGGATTTGAAGGCCCGGCAAGAGAGTGGTAAAAGTGCAAGAGACTGGATGGGGCACGTGGAGATCTTGGGTGGGAATGAGGCGCGTGGTGCACCCAAGGGCCCGAGGAGAGAAAGGAGCTGGGGAGGGAGCTGGATCTCAGAGGCCTCGTTTAGTCCACGGCCAGCAAGAGGCCTCCGAGGGGTCATGGGCGCTCGGGACCAGCTCTGAGGCATGTGCTGAGAGGAGTCGTGTGGGGAACACACTCAGACGCTGCTCCAGTCACAGAACCGACGGATCGCCGCCCTCTACAGTATATGTGGCGCCTTCACATTCGCTGCCTGAGCTGATCCACATATGACTAAGGCAGAGGATTGGCGAGATTTTTAAAAAATTTATTAAAGTCAAAAAATAATTCAGAGACAAATGGTATAAAATGAAAGTAAAGTCCCCTGTTGCAGTTGTTCTAAGGGGGTTTCCTACCACAGCTGGGGCACGGGGGAGGGAGCCTGAACCCCACCCGGGTCCCTGGAAAGCGCAGGTCATCTGGCCAGACCCGGTTTCAACATCAGAGATGAGCAGGTCATCCAGTGGCACTGCCTGAAAAGCTGCAAAACATTCTAGATCAAACGCGACAACTGGCCTCTCTTCCTCCTGCCACATCTTCTCTGCCCCTATTTTTTCTCCTATTAAAAAAATCTTCAAAGGAAAAAAAAAAAAGCCCAAAGTAATGAAAGAAATGGTGTCTGGTGTCAGCGGGCTCCAGCCAGGCTGACTCACAAAGGCAGCCAGAAACAGATGCGGGTCAACGAGGTGCCACATGGAGGGACATCAGCCACCAGTGCTCCGGACCAAGCCTGGGGATGCGCGTGGGCTGAGGTTTGGGGCTGGGGTGGGGTCGGGGGTAGACCTGAGGTCAGGAGCTGTCTCGCCTGCAGGACCAGTGTCCTGGGGCCGCAGTAACAACGACCACAGACTGGGGGCTTAAAACAACACAAATTCTCACTCAGGTCTGGAGGCCAGGGGGCCACGCTCCCTCTGAAGGCCGCACGTAAGATCCGTGCCAGGCCTCTCTCCCTGCTCTGCTGTTGCTGGCGGTCCTTGGCTCGCAACCGCTTCCCTCCAGTCTCCGGCTCTGTCTTCGCGAGGCCTCTCCCCTTGTCTGTGCGCCTCTGTGTGTTTCCCCTTCTCTTCCCTTAAAGGACACCGTCCCTGGACTTGGAATCGACCCTAACCCAGGAGGACCTCGTCCCAAGATCCTCATCCCAATTATATCTGCGATCCCTGTTTCCACGTAAGGCCACAGTCTGAGGTTCCGGCCGGACATATCTTTTGGGGGCCACCATTAACCTTCTGTGGGGTATTAATGCTCCATTTCTCTGTGACCTTCGATACCAGACCACACGTCACTTCCAGAAAGCAGTCCTGACCCCCACGAGCCTTCTGGGTTTTGTAAGACTGGTTTCACGACCCAGGAAGATGTGATGGGGCTCAGTGTGTTGGCATCCAGGCTCCTCCGCCCGCTGCAACATCAGGGGCTGGTGATGCCTCTTTGAGCCTCGGTTTCCTAAACTGTGTAATGGGTACAGTCACAAAAATCCTTGCAGGACCTCTGTAAAGAGTCACGAGACAGCACACAGCCCTGGGGTTCTTAGTGGATAGTTTGTGTGTGAGGTGTTTTTTTTTTCTTTTTTAGCAGCTGTATTGACGTATAATTTACGTATCATAACATTTTCCCATTTAAATGGTATAGTTCAATGGGTTTTGGTAGTTTTAGAGTTGTGCAACCGTCGCCATAATCTGATTTTGTAACCCTTTCATCACCCTTAAAAGAAACCTCATCCCCACTGGCAGTCACTCCCAGCTCCTCTCAACTGCAGTCTGCTTTGCGTTTTTGTTGTTTTGTTGAGTATTTCTCTCAGGGAGGAATTAAGGAGCCAAGGGCTCGCGGGGGACTCAGGCAGCGGTGTTTGAATCTGTGTCAGCGGGGCGGGGAGCTGGCTGGCCGGGCGGGTGTGCACGGAAAGGCAGGACCAGTGACCCCCGTGGGGCAGGGGCAGCGCTGCAGCCCCCTCCGGTTCTCCCGCCACGCCCAGGCCACCTTTGAACTCCTTTCATTATGGAGTTCTTTTTTAAGTTAAGAGACACCCTTTGGTGTGATATCCGACAAAACTCTAGAAAACCATGCTCCCGGAACACAAGAGAAGACAGAGGGGAGTGCAGAAAATTTGCCCTCAGACACAAACACCCACAGCACTGCTTACTTACTGCGGGCCACCAGCCACGACCTGGGAGAGTGGGCGTGGTGGGCTCAGTGATGGGGCCGACAGGCTGGACAGGTGGGCTGGACAGGAGCTGGTGCCAGGGACTCAAAGCGCAGGGGCTGGGCCTGCCAGAGGGAGCGGAAGTTCTGAGGAAGAGCACTGGGCTGGACACAGCCATGGGACGGCGAGCACCGACGATGCTCTGGGAGGGACACAGGCCCCCACGGCCTGAGAGGCAAGGAAGGACTGGCCCCGGGGAAGACGGCTCCAGAATGAAGACACAGCCAGTGCAAAGGGGCAGGGGCAGGGGAGGGGGCAGCAAGTTAGGGGCCTCAGGGGGGCAGGGAGGGCAGGGGCATCGGCCCCGTAGGCAGGGAGGAGGGTGCTAGAAACGACCCAAAGACACTGGGTTTAAAGCCTTCCACTGTCACATATAGCAAAGGGGGTGCAAAATACAGCTCAGGGAATAGAGTAGCCGAAGAGCACACGCGCATGACCCGCGGACGTGGACAACGGTGTGGGGATCGCCTGAGGGAGTGGGGGGCTGAGTGGGCGTGGACAAAGGGGAAAAAGTGGGACAACTGTAACAGCATAAACAATAAAGTATAATCAAAAAGCCCTTCCACTGTCTGGCTATTGTGGCTGGGTATTTTCTTTTAAAAAATATACAAAAACAATATGGTTTCTTTAAAAAGATTTTTAAAATAAAAAGTGTGGAGAATGAATATAAATTTCCTCTTTCAACACTTTCCTCGTCTATTCAACATCCCACAGATAACAACCCTTAATTCTGGTGGATTCTCTTTCAGCTATTTTTCTATATACTTACAGGCATATACATCTTAATTCTGAAATATAAATGAGATTATACTCTACATACTTTTTCTATGACTTGTTTGTCACTTTAATATGTCATAGGCATCTCTGCATATGAATTCACCAAGCTATTTCTTATTGTTTTTAATGCCTGCATAATAATGCATTAAAAACTCAACATAAGCCCTGGCTAGTGTGGCTCAGTGGACTGAGGGCTGGCCTACAAGCCCAAGGGTGGCTGGTTCAATTCCCAGCCAAGGCACATGCCTGGGTTGCTGGCCAGGCAGGCCCCCAGTAGGGGGCACACGAGAGGCAACCATACATTGAAGCTTCTCTCCCTCCTGTCCCCTCTCTTCCCCTCTCTCTAAAAATAAATAAATAGAATATTTAAAAAAACAAAGCAAAACTCAACAGAAGTGTTAGCATACCACACTGTTCTGCCTCTCGCTTTTTGTTGTTTTTTTTTTTTAACCTAACACTGTATCTTGGAGGATGTTTCACATCAGCAAACACAGAGCTTTCTTGTTCTTTTTAATGGATTTGCGCTGAAATACAATGAGCCCGTCCCTAGCGAGGGACATGTAGGCCGTTTTCCACTTTCTGCTTTTACAAGTCATGGTCCAGTGATACCCCAGTGCGTTGACATTTCACACACACGTCTCTCTTCAGGATACATTTCCAGAAGTGCAATTGCTGAGTCAACGATGCAGTTTAAATGTTCCTATAGTCTGAACTTTGATAGAGACGATAATTTTGCTGTCCAGAGAGGTTATACCAATTTCCAGGAGCAGTACAGAGAGGGCCATTTCCCTACATCCTCTCCAATTCAGTAGGTTATCAATTGTTTTTATCTTTCCCGAGCTTACAGGTGAAACATCACAGTATTATCTCTTTGTGATTCTAACTTGCACTTTGGCTATTAGGAGTGGGGGCGGGTGTCTTCCTTGGCGGACGCGCAGGAGTGTCTGTGAAGAAGCTGCAGGAGGCTCGCTGCCGTGCCCCAGTGCACAGGTGAGAAACCGAGGCCTCTGGAGGCGGAGCCCTGCGGCTGGTGTTTACTGTCTGTGGCTGGAAGCCCAGCTGCCATCTGAGCTAGGCCAGCCTGGAGAAGTCACCCTGTTAGACCCTGGGCCGGCTTGTTTTGGGGGTGGGGGTGGGGTAGAGAGGGACACATCCCGGTTGCCATGGCAACCCAAAAGCTCCTGCTCATTAGAAACCAGGAGTCGGAGTCGTCTAAAGAGTTGATTTCCCAACACCATTTCTCCCTCCTCCCGCCTCTCCTCCCCTCTGGGCTCCAGTCTATGTTTAGACTGAGCACCCCCTCTTCTCCTCCCTCACCCCACACCCCAAGCCCCCGCACACCAGGAATAGCAGGCAAGCAGCCCCCCCACAATTAGCCTACGTACCCACTGAACAAGTGCCAAGAAGGCTGGCTAGGGGCTGCGTTCCCACCCAGCTCGGGCTGGTGCACAGGCTGCCTGTGACTGTCCCTGTGGCTGACTGGACAAGGTCCGGGGTGGGGGTGGGGGACCGGAATGGACAGGACGGGAGGCACGGCGCCAGGGCAGAGCCAGGCCCCAGGCAGCAGGAGCCGGGTCAGACCCCGGGTACTGTCTTTCTCGGGTGCACAAAGGTCGGGCTGGGGCTTATTTACTTAAAACCAGGCAGGGAAGCTGGCGTCCACGTCCTCTTCAGTTTGCCCACTCAATGCCCTGCCTGAAATGTGATTTTTGAAATAACTCAGTTATATTCAGTTAAAATAGGAGCCGGTCTGTCCCTGAAGTCTGGACTGGGCCCAGGGCCACTGGGTTCCCCTCCAACAGGCCTGCCACCCCCAAGCCCGGCTGACAGGCAACTGGGAGGGCAACCTACCAGCCAGGGCCTGCTGGCGTTGGGACGGGGCGGGACAAGAGGCCCCTGCCATGTCGCTCACCAGATGTGCTGTGACCCTGTCAGCTGGGGGTGGGCCGTGCTCTGGGCCCCGACCCTCCAGGTCCCCAGGTTCCCACCAGGGTAGAACATGGGATTAGTCACCATCTCGGGATGGTAAAGGGGAGGCCTGCCCTGGGGGGCAGTGTGTGGCTGAGAACCTGTCTGTGTGAGCTGAGGCTCCAAGACCCCAGCGCCTGTCCCGTGGGACTTCACTTACACAACAGTTTCAAAGCTATGGTGATTCGGAATGTCAAGATGGCGACACCGGGCATTAAACCCAAGTGCAGGGCCCTTCTGGGGGTGGGCCCTGGGTGGCAGCACTGTCCACACCACTGTCACCCTCTGCCTCCTGACTCAGGGAGGCCCCTCCGTCCCTGACCAAGGGCCACTTCCTCTGGGAAGTCCTTCCTGTCCCCACCTCTCCCCACTCTCCTTAGAAGCCCTCAGAGCCCCGTGAGAGCAGGGATCTTTGTCCTGTGCACCAAGACCTGCAGCAGGTGCAGGGTGGGCCCCATCCAGGCATTTGCTGAATGGAGGAAGCGATATATTTGTGTGGTGCTCCAGGATCATCTGTCTCCTTCCCAGCAGCTCTTCGGGGACGGGGCTGCCGCCCCCATCAGTAGTGTCTGGTGCACAGTGGGTGCTCAGGGGGCATGTGTCTGATGAACGACTGGATGGAAAGGAGGACAGGACAGCCCGGGCAAAGGCACGGAAGGAGAACCTGTAGGAGGCTGCCAGAGGAAGGGGCCGCCAGTGCGGGCAGGCCCTCCTCACCCATGGTCCACGACCCATGGTCCACCCATGTGGATCCTGGAACCTGGCACAGGGCTGTGCACACAGCACAATCAACAAGTGTTTGTTGATAGAATAAATGAAAGAAGGTCAGGCCAGGCCCTAGGGGACCTTGGATCGCAAGCAGGGACGTTAATCAGGGGCCGTGCTCCATGCTCCATGCTCCCAGGCCTGGCGGGAGAGCCTTGCACCAGCTAACTCAGTGCAGATTACGGGCTGGCTTCTCTCAGGATGTTAGTTACAAGACAAATAAAGGAAAAGATCATTTATAGGAGGAGCCATCTTTCTAGCAGCCTTCCCCCGGACCGCCGTCCTCGCTACTGGGCGCTCACAGGTTAGAATGCTAGCTGCGGTTGCTACTGTCCACCCTCTGAGCCAGTCCGAGCCCCTCCTCACGACCTGTCATCCTTTCTGCTCCTGCGGAGTGAAAGCCAGTCCCGTCAGGCCTCGGGCTTCTAGGGACCAGCCGTGCAGCAGGGTGGGCCTAGCGTGACGCTGACCCGCTACAGAAGCTCCTACCTCCAGGTCTCCGGCCATGGAAGGGGCTGAGAGGCTCAGGGGCAGAGTGAAAGGAGCAACTCCATCAGCCTCCTGGACACAGCCCCAACCGAGCGGGCTGGCCCAGAGGCCCCAGTGGCTGGACAGGACCGGATGGAGCCCTCAGGCAGGCAGAGACGTGGCTTCGCCTGAGGACAACCCAGCCCGCATGCGCAGCCGGACACCTACTGTGTGACACTGGCCCGTTCCTCCATCCAATCTGAGCCTTAAGTGTAAAATGGGGTGTGGGACCCAGGAGTCAGCACACGCGGGCCTCCCACAGGGCCAGGCGCCAGGAACATGCCCTACGAATGCTGGCGGCTGCTGCTCCTGTTCTTGCTGCAACCAACCTTCTTCTTTCCTCTGCCCAGACCGGCCTGGCTTCTGCCTCCCCTCAGGGCTGGGCAGCTCTCACACATCACACCACTCATTCCACTGGGAGCCAGGCCTGGAGCAGCACCGGTGAGGCAGGGCGCCACGTTCGCTGCAGGCCGAGGGCCCTCAATGCTGTGCACTTCCTGTGCAGCATCCACCGGAGCAGCTGGTGCCAGGGTCACCCCATTGCACAGAAGGGGACACTGAAGCACAGCATGAAAGAGGTTCCACAATCTGCCCAAGGAGATAGGCAAGGGGCTGAGGGGTGACAGGATCCTAGAGCACCCAAAGGTAACCAAGTCTCCCCTTCATTCAGCCCCTGCCAAGTCGGCTGTGGAGGAGATGAGAAAACCAGTCTAGGCTTTCAGCCCCACCCGGCAGGTGGGCTTGGAGGTCAAAAAGCCCTCACTGACGGATGACATGACTGGGTTCCCTGCAGGAGGGGAGGAGAGGTGACCAGGGGCTTTCAGCCCACCCACACCCCTACAGCTAGCTTCTTCCTGCACCACCACCCTTGGGAGGGCCCAGGGCAGACCCCACCAACAACAGACGTCCCTTGTCCCACTTGGCATGAGATGGGAGACGTCGGCAGCATCTCAATGCTTTCGCGTCCATCCAGAGAAGCTGGGAGAGATTTCCTTGCTAATTTTCGTTCTCCGAAGGCAGAGCTGCATGAGCTTAACCTCAAGGGACCTCAAGAGGCTTAATCAGCTGTTTGTAAAGCGTCTGGAGCTCCCTGGAGACGAGATCCAGGCATGTGCAAGGGGCCGCCTGAGGAACCCTGCCCAGCAGGTTGGCTGAAGAGAGTGGGGCTTGGAGGCCTGGGTCCAAGCCCAGGCTCCTTGGGGAAGCCCCTTCCCATTTTCCCAGTGGAAGGGCTGGAGAGGTGGCCCTTAAGTCCAGCTCTTCGGTCTGTAACGTCAAGAGCGCCAGGGGCTCTGCAGCAGCCACGACAGGACCCATTTAGAAACCGGCCATCCGTTCAAACAGCCAACGCGTGGGCCCTACTCCATCAGGGAGGGAGAGGACAGGGCCACAAATCGTGAGCATCGCCCAGGCCTGAGTCAGCTCCTCTAACTCCCTCCAGACCCAGGGCAGGGATAGGTGATCCTCTCCCGTATAACAGGAGAGGAGGCAGTGGTTTGCAGTAACAGACACAAAGCCAGGTGACAGGCTACGCTCCGTGCTGAGTGAGCTCTCCCCCCTGACCCTGGCCTGACAGGCAGTGAGACGGTATCATCTCCCCAACAGACAGGAACTAAGGCTCTGCCTCAGTCCCCAACTCACCCGCCCGGGTCCTGCCAACAGCTGGGATTTGAAAAGGACCCAGAAAGCAGGTTCTGCAGAGGCTGAGTCTGCAAACCAGGGACAGCCCTTGTGGAACCCAAGACCCAGGACAGCTACATGTAAGAGGCGGCGACCTACTAACTGTCCAGGAGTAGCACTGACTCTGAGTGGCCGAGAGACTCCATTAGGGTCTTGGGACCTTCCTGGACTGTCCACATGGGATTTCAGCGCCATCCCAGGTGTCCTTTCATGAGCTGGACAGAGAGAGATTTGAGACAGAAGAAGAAGAGGCCATGTGACCACAAAGGTAGACACTGGGGTGATGCTACCACAGCCAAGGGACACTGGGAGCTCCCAGGAGCTGGAAGAGGCAGGAAGGACCCTCCCCTAGAACCTCTGGAAGGGGGCGCAGCCCTGTGACACCTGGATTCCAGGCTTCCAGCCTCCAGAGCTACGTGTCTGTTGTTAAGCCCTCAGTCCGTGGTGTTTTGCTACAGTGGCCCGAGCAGACTAAGACCCTCACCCAGCTGTTAGGGGGGTACGCAGGCGCTGAAGCCAACGGGCCTGGGTCCACACCTGGCTCACCTCGGTTTCCCCATCTACAGAATGGGAATAAGAATACTGCCCACCACAAGGGCTGACCACGACGGTTAGATAAGGGTTACCACGGGCACACTTAGATTAAAAATTATTCATTGTTTATCTGAAAATCAACTATCACTAAGCATCCTGGTCTGTATCTGTTAAATCTGTGGATTAAAGGTGATACCACACATCAACGGTTCAGCGCCAGTAAGTAGCGAGTTAGGCTGGAGGACGTGGGGCCAGCCGGCTGCCTGGGGTCAGGGTCAATGGTGAGACCCCACATCAACACTGAGAACAGTCATGATGACCAAAGTCCCAAAGGGGGACAGAGCACGCTGGAGAGCAGACAAGGTGCTTTGTCAAGTGGCCTCGTCTAAGGCGGGCGACAAGGGTGTGGTCGGGGGGCACAAGCTGACGTGGTGTGGGTGTGGCCAGAAGCAAGAGGAAAGCCGGCAGGGAGGGAGGTGACAGGGTTAGAGGTCAGCGAAACCGAAATAAAACAGCAGGTGCAGGGCAGCCACCGGCGGGGGTGTCCTGCCTTGGTGTCCTGAGTGCCACCCTGGGAAGAAGATTCCAGTCCGGCCACTCTGCAGTGAGCTCACTGCTTCCCTCAGAAGATGACGCCACCAGCACCTCCTTCTCTACATCAGGGGGAAGAGCTTGGGGTGGGGAGCAAGGCGGGTGACTAGCTCTCTGGCTTACCCCTGCAAGAAGCAACCGCCGAGTGCCACCGATTTGCTAGGAGTGAGTTAGATGAGCCCAGGGATGGACGAGACACTTTCTGCATACAGGCTGCTCAAAGTTGTGCAGTGGAGATTTGGAAGGGGTGGAAGTGCGAGCTGAACCAGGGGCAAGGTTGACCCTGGAGTTTCAGCAAGGACCTGGGTGCCTGGGGATGACTCCAGCTCTGCCACCTACTAGCTAGGTGATACCCTGGACAAGTCCCGTGGCCCCTGGAGCCTCAGTTTCCCCACATGTGAGATGCCAATCACAACGCCCCTCTCACCCAGGCCTTGTGAGGATAGGAAGAGCATGTGGCCAGCACTTCAGGGGTTACTGACTCTGGTGTTCCTTCCCATCCAGCCAGTAGCCTCTGCTGAAGTCACTTATTCAGTGGCGACAGTCTGTCCACTAGGTGGTCCTGTGGGTATGGGGGGAGACCATCCTGTCCAGCTGCCGAGGCCACGGCTGCTGCACCGGCATCTCTGAGCCACCGGCCCTGCCCAGGCCTCCAGGAAGGAGCCACTGGTTCAATCTTTATTGTGCCTTCACGTGGCAGCCTCAAGCCGGGCACCTGGGGACAGAGGCGAAGGAGACACGGGCCTAGCCTTCGGCGACAGAGACACAGTTCCCTCCACACACCTGCTGCGTGGCCTTTGCCTCCACTTTCTCCCTGTGAAGCCGGACAGTAACTGGACGGCAGATCAACACAACTGAGGTGATTATAAACAGATGTCTGGTGCCACAAGAGAGGACGGGGGTGCCGCTGAGCCAGAGCCCTGGGGCAGGAGAGGCTGGAGGGCAGGCACTGTGGGTGAGACAAGCGTCTGCATGAGGTTGGTGTGGCGCCTGGCTACACGCTGTTCCTGCTGCCATCGCTAAGCTGCACCTTAAACCTCCCAGTGGCCAAAAGGTGACGCGGGAGGGGCTTGTACGTAGTGGAAACTGTGTGGGTAAAAGCCCGGGGTCTGCTTGTTTTAGGGGAGTGTAAAGTCTCATAAAGTGTTTAACTGTTTTGGGAAATACACAAATTAATGAATTGAGTGAAAGAGCAGGGCTGGAGGAAAGAAGGAGAACGTCGGAAAAGACTTGCTCCGAGTGAGCTCCCAAGAAGGTGCCAGGGGGCCGGGGTCTGCTCCCACACCGCTCAGCCCAGAGGGAGTGGGGTCTGGCCCTTTGCTCTCAGAGGGCCCCGGCCCGGGCTCTCCTCCCCAGCCTCCCAGGGTGCCCGCCACGCTGTCGGCTTCCCTGGCGTGAGGGGACCTGGGTGACACGGCCCTCGCCTCCTCTTTACCCGCACCTCTCCTGTCGCCCCCAACTCCCTGCTACGGTTGTCTGTGTTCACCCAGAGTTTCTAGCAGATGAAACTGTGCACAAGAAAACACAGAAATTACATCAGGTCCAAATTGTTCCCCCACATATCAATCATGTTGCGGCCAATTTGTGTTTTCAAAACTGACCGACTACCCTGTCAAGAAGCCAACCTTGAAACAGTCCTATCGCCTTACACCGGGGGTGTCCAACTGCAGCCCGCAGGCCGCATGCAGCCCAGGGTGGCTGTGAATGAGGCCCAACGCAAAATTGTAAATTTATGTAAAACATTACGAGATTTTTTTTGTGATTACGTGTCGCAATGTATTTAATGTGTGGCCCAAAACAATTCTTCTTCCAGTGTGGCCCAGAGACACTGAAAGGTAAGACACCCCTACGGCCTACAGAGACCCAGAGCAAACCTCGCCTAACTGTCGGCTTATGTCAGCACTTTCATGGTCTGAAGAGGGGCCGGAAAACAGCTGGGGGCCTGACCGCGTGTTCTAACAGGGGAACGCGGCTGTGGGGCTGGTGGTGCCAGGCCCCAGGGGCCCTGGGAGTTGTTGGGAAAGGCCTCTGCTTGTCCCTGCAGGCGACAGGGGGGCCTTGGAAGGGTTTTCAGCAGGCAAGGGCCGTCTCAGGTCAGGGGGCTGCCCCATGAAGGGTAGGTTTCAGAGGGAGGCAAAAAGGAGGCTGTGGGACCCTCAGATGGAAGGTGGTGAGGGTCTGACCAACATTTTTATTTAAAGGGTGAATGGAAAGGCCAACTTGAGAGACGGGGCCCTCATCCCAAACCCTCAGTAGGGTCTGGCAGACACTAGGCTCTGACCCAGGACTGACTGGATTGGCCAAGGCTCGCTGACCCCTGACCTCCCCCTCTATCTACCCCCAGGGCCTTGTTGCCCTACAAACACCCCAGAGGTTGAGCTGGGACAGCAGAAACAGACACAGAATTAGCCTGGCCCATGAGCTGATGGTCTCAAGGGATCAGACATGGGCCTTGTAAAACCAGGCGGTGTAGGAAAAACCCTCCAACTGTCCTTTCAGATTCGGTTTTGAAAACATCGGCCACCGGTTCACATGGACCTCAGAGGGTGACAGAGCACTTCCTGGCCAGGCGCCTCGTACAGAGAGCCTCGCCCATCACGCCTCCCTTGTCCCCATTCCTGGTCCATGTGGCACACCTCCCACAACAGGGCTGCTGCTGGCCCAGCAACACGGGTGGCTGGCCCTGACACAGGAAAGGACTGGCAGAGTCTGAGCTCTTGAGCCGGGCCCCTGAGCTCCTCTGTGCCAGTGGTGGGCACTTCCAGTGCCGTCCCAGGACCGTTTGAAATACATAACAT
The DNA here is from genome assembly GCA_004026545.1 of Mormoops blainvillei. Taxonomy (NCBI): domain Eukaryota; kingdom Metazoa; phylum Chordata; class Mammalia; order Chiroptera; family Mormoopidae; genus Mormoops; species Mormoops blainvillei. The sequence goes on from PVJD01006254.1 coordinate 89,858, forward strand.
AAGGCACGTGCAGTTACAACGGGAACTGATTATTCTGGGGTGTTATTTACTGATTGCATTTGTCAGCGCGTCATGTTTTGTCATGCTCCTTGGTGAATGAACACAGGAGACGGGCTGCAGCAGTCTGCCGAACGCAGATGGTGATTTAGGAGTGGTGCTGGGTAAACCCCACCTCTCGATGTGAAAATGCCATCTGAGGCTTGCACTGGTGGCGAAGTCACAGGCCCTGTTACTGCCACTGGGGCTGGCGTTTGTAACTGGGGGAAATGCTAACTTCCTTCTAGAGGTTAGTGCAAGCGCCGATGTGACCTTTCCCCACCCTCAGCATTGCCCAGGGTTTTGGGGCGATGAATGGAGGATGGGACTTGGCCCCCTCCTCACCTCCAGGAGTTGTGGGAGGGCCTCTCCTCGAAGCAGGGAGGGACGGCCCCAGAGGGGAGAGGCTGGCCACCTCGGGTCCCCCATGACTTCACCCTGCCCGTAAAATAAGGCCTTTCATAGACCAGGAGGGGCAAGTCCTGGCAGACAGGCAGTGGCGGCTCAGAAGGGGCGCCTCACATTGCCTGGGGAAGGGTCTGGAAAGCCCCCAAAGAAGCAGTGCCTGGGCCACAGGTAAAGGACAGCAGGTGGGGCCAACGGCAGGTGGGGTCACAGAGCCTGAGAACGCACTGCAGGGGCGGCTGCGCGGGGTGCGGGAAGGGTCAGGGTGAGGCCGGTCAGTCAGGAGAAATGCTCCCACACCGCAGACACCACCAGGGCCCCGGGACCCTCCTCGCGCTCGTGGGAGGCGCTGACGGTGCTAAGCTGGGAAGCAGTGAGCTCTGCCCCGTGGGAGCCTGATGCTGGCTGGGGGAAGAGCGTGGGCGGGGACGGAGAGAGGAGAAGCAGGAGGGGCTGCCGCCTGCTGCAGGCAGGGTGGTGACGGGACCCACGGGAGGAAAGAGGCAGTGGGGGGCCACTCTGGGGACGGGGCCACTCTGGGGCAGGGCCACAGGGAACCAGCAGGGCCTCATCAGGGGTTAGCTGGTGCTGGGGGAGGCAGGGGGTCCCGGATGTGTCCGGGGGTCCGGCCTGCGCAGTTGGGCGGGTGGTGGTGCCTTCTACTGCGACGGGAAACCTAGATTTAACAGAAGCTGGTATAAAATGCTGCAGCGCACACCCACTAGGATGGCCACTATCAGAAAAACAGAAAATAACAAGTGCTGACAGAGAGGTGGAGAACTCAGACTCCTCATGCACCGTTGGTGGGAACGTAAAATGGTACAGTCGCTACGGAAATAGCCTGGTGAGTCTTCAAGAAATTAAACACACAATTACCACAGGACCCAGCGATTCCACCCCTGTCTGGGTACAGCCCCAGAAGAATGGGAGGCTGGGCCTCCCAGAGATACATGTGCTGGGAGCGCCACTGCTCACAACTGAAACGTGGAAGCAACCCAAGTCTCCACCGACTCACGAACGGACAAGCCAGCCGTCCTCTACGGGCACCACAGGGTGACATTCAGCTTTAAAAAGGGAAGCAAATCCTGACACCCACTACGACATGGGTGGACCCCGAGGATATTATGCTCAGTGAAATAAGCCAGACACAAAAGGCAAATACTGTACGATCGCACTGACATGGGTCCCCTAGTGGAGTTGAACTCAGAGACAGCAGCAGAACAGCAGTTGCTAGGGGCTGGGGGAGGAGGGAGTGGAGGGCTCGTGTTTCCCGGGGGCAGAGGTTCAGTGTGGGAAAACGAAGAAGTTGTGAGGATGGATGGTGGTGACGGCTGCACAACATTACGAATGGATTTAACACCGCTGAACCGTACGCTTAACTGTGGTTAGATGATAACATTGACAGAATATGTATTTTACCACAATTTGGAAAATGGAGAACAAAAATGCCACAGCAACCAAGGGCCGAGGAGGGTGAACAATGTACTCCCGGGAAGCTCCCCGCAGTGGCCGGAGCACCTGTGCTGTCTCCCTGCAGGTCCCTCCTTGGGGGCGGCGAAGGGGTGAGCACGCGTGCCCCTCCGGGTGACTTCCTTCGGTGTGCCCCGACAGGCAGTGCTAATGAGTCAAGGCCCTTCCACTGACCCAGACTTGGCCTCAGAATCCTTCTCAGCCCAGAGCCCTGGGTAGACAGACCACCCGCCAGGGATGGCAGCAGCCGCTACCCCCAAGCTGCTCTGCGGCTGCTCCAAACCCGAGGCAGCCCCAGACGCAGGGCGGGCCGTCGCGGCCCTTGGCGGCGTGTCTCAGCCTGGCACCTTGGCCAGCGCCAGTGATAACCAATAACCGAGGTCGCGGTGACCGTGGCGCCCCGTGGTGATCACTCCAGTTCAGACACTTCCTGTAATTACCCCACCAGGCACCAGCCAGTCACACCGCCTGCAGGGTAAATAACTAAGAGCGGAGCTTCCGTCGGAAAGGGGAGGGACCAGTGGCTGTGGGGGGCAGACGGCAACGCTCCAGCCCCTGCGGCAAGCTCAGACTGCAAGCTGCTGCCCACCCTGTGGTGAGGGTTCATACCCTGCTACAGCCCTGTCATCAGGCCCCAAGCAGGCAGTCTGGAGAAGGAGGGGGGTCAGGAAGTGAAGCTGGCTGGTCCAGTTCCCCCCATGGTGGGGGCACAGCCCTGCACCCCACCTCCTGGCTTGCCAATGCTTACACATGGGGCCATCTTGGAGTCCGCCCTTTTTCTTCACTGTCCTCCCTTGCCAGTCGTGCCCTGGGTCTGTGTCAGGATGCACGGGCAGAAGAGAGGGATGGGGAGGGGCGAGGACAGAGACAGAGAGACAAAGATAGAGATGCAGACAGAGACAGAGGGACAAAGAGCACATCTGGAGACAGAGACAGAGACAGAGACAGAGAGGGAATTCTTGTCCTAATGTTCCTGAATTTTTCCCAGAAGGCAGAGAACACAGCGTTCTCCACCTGCATGTGCTGAGGCTGGCGTTCCAAGCCTGCCTTGGCTGCTGAGTGGCTGTGACCTCAGAAAGTAACCTGCACTTCTAGTTCTCTTTTCCTCTTCCTACAGGGACACAAGTCCTCCAGGATCAGGGGCTCAGTCTTAGGACCTCGCTTGAAATGTCATATGCAATGTCCAGAAGACAAAAGGCAGGGAAGAGGTTCCCAAGGGTGGCGGGTGTGTGTGACTCATTAGTGAGTAAGGGGCTTTTGTTGAAGGTGGGCTATCAAGACTACACTGTCGAGCAGTGCACCCCACCCTCGGCAGCTCCCGCTCAGGACAACTTTGCAGGGGCTGGAGGGCATATGGTCAAAGGGAACACAGCACGGTGGGTGGGGGGCAGCGTGGAGGGTGGGGATTGCAATGGTAGTGAAGCGGCAGCTGAGATTCCTGACGGTGGACTTGGTGGCGGGTGTGCACGTGTGTGCATGTCCCCTCACCTCATTTGACCCAGGACCTCCTGAGGCCAGAAGTGTGCACCTGGTGCAGCTACACGGTTCTCTGTGCACGGCTGGGACACTGGTTGATGCTGTGTGTATTGGCCATTACATATTTTGAATGTCACTCCCTGGGACCAATTATGATTGTTTAGGGAAAACAGGGAATGGAAGGCAAAACAGAAATGATTGCTATTCCATGGACAGGGAAGCTGAGGCCTGAGGAGAGCAGCTTCGTGAGGTGGCTGGGGGGTGGGGCGGGGTGGGGCAGGGGCGGCCTGGAGTGGCAGTCTCCGTGTGGCCATGACGTCAGCCACACTCCTGGGAAGCTCACCGCTGTGGCTGGGTGGCTGGATGGCGGGGCTGGCGGGAGGGGCTAAGAAAGCTGCACAGCAGTGGGGGTCCCCGCCTCCTGTGGCGTATGGGACCTCTAGAGGTCTAGGAGAAAGCGGAGCAGGGCCTTGAGGAGGCTGAGACAGTCCCCAAGCCCTTTCTGGGCCCACAGTGCCACACAGCCCTTGGCTAAGACAGCTGCTGGGTCACAGCCTTTGAGTACTTGGCAACAGAGAGAGGCTCATCTGTGGGGCAATGTTTTCCCAGAGCCAGACAGGGGTGGGGGTGGGGGGCTTTATCAGGAGCTTTTGTCGGCAGGTCGCCTGCTAGGTGACCAGTGCACGTGCGCGTGTGGTCACCCTAGGCCTGGTCCCCCGTGAACTCCCCTTCAAGAAGAGCAGGCATGCAGACCTAGCCTCTAAGCCTCCCAGGGGGCTGGCACCGGCGGTCATGGCCTCAAGGTCCGAGAAAAGGACAGGGTGCCAACCCAAGGGGGCTCATGGCTAAAGTCCTGGGCCCTCCCTGGCCCCCACCTTTGCTAAGAGGACAGGGGAGGAGACCAGGATACATGGTCCCTGCTGGAGGGACCTCACCCTTACAACACTGCCCTGCTCTAAGCCATCAGCCCAGCAAGTCTTGGCACCCCCTGGGGGCCCAGTGTTGTCCCTGTCACAGGGGAAGTGACGGGGCTTGGGAAAATCACAGGTACTAAGCCACAGTGCCAAAACTCATTCATCTAAATATTCACAAATATAAACTTTTAGCCGTTTCCCCCCCAAAGATAGCCTCATATTACCCGTATGGTTTTAGAGCCCATAGTTTTTACTTTAGCCTTACATCGAGAACCCCTTAGAAGGCAGCTTTGCTCCAGGGAAGGCATACATTATGTCTCACCGGTCTCTGTATCACATAGACATAAATGTCTGGAAGTACCTGGAAGGAAGGGTGGCTGTGGAATTACAGAAGCGGCACACAGACCCTGCCTATGGAGGCATGCACTTCCACACGCACCGGACATACCAGGGACAGGGGCCGCCCTTCGTAACAGCGGCTCTGGGTGGTGGGGCCGGGAGGCTGCATTTTTACCAGACTCATTATTAATAAAAAGAAGAAGAAGACAGTAACATCAAGAGCTGAGGGAGAGACAAATGGGGCCCCAAAGCCAGCCTGAGAGAAGAGTGAGGAGAGGTCCCTCCCCTGGCTGGGGCTGGAAGGAGGGGCTACTTGCCGCGGAGTCTGGGAGGGCAGGGGTCCCACACGCCTGCATGCCAAGTCTCTTACCTACCAGCTGACTCTCTGGGCCACTGCCTGGCACTGATGGCTAATGAATGCCGGGGCAATCCTGCTCTGCTGAACTGCAGGGCTGGCTTGGCCTCACTCCCATCCAAACAGCACCGAGGCAGCAGGAGCCACACTTGCCTGGGAATGAGCCAGCACCAGGAGAGGCCTTGACTCCCTGGCTCTGGAGGACCAGCCAGCAGCCTGGAGGGAGCTCACTGGCCTCCTAGAGGGCGGGGCCTGGTGCTGGGAGCAGAGACCCGCTGCAAGTGCTGGGGCCGGATGGACTTCAGTTTAAACAGTCAGTGTATCTGTCAGGCTGGGCTAACGGCTGTAACAAATAGGCCCAATGACAGCTAATGGCTCAGATGAAACAGATGTTTACTTCTTGTTCACGTCCAGTCAAATCCAGGTGTTCCTGAAACAGGGACCAGGCAATGACCGCAACTGACTGTCAGCCTCACAAAGAGGTCTCTATGAGCCCACTGTCTTCAGAGATACTCAGCATATCGAGGAAATGTTCTCACAGAAACAAACAAGCAAACACCGTCAAAATCTGATCAAACCTCTTGATCTAACTACCAGTTTTAGGAAATTCATGGGACAGAGGAACGTATTACACACACCCCGAGCACTTTGCAAAACCCAGACTGGGCAATTCTCAGGACAAACAACAGGGTTGTCTCAAGGGAAAAAAAGAGGGGTAAGCTAGGGCTTAAAAGAGACTCAGAGACACATCAACCAATGACAGCGTATGGGTCTTATGTTAAGCTTGATTTAAACAAACAATTAAAAATGAGGCAGCCCTGGCTGGGTGGCTCGGTTGGTTGTAGTACTGCCCCATACACCAAAAGGCTGCAGGTTCTATCCTTGGTCAGGGTACATACCTAGGTTGCAGGTTCAATCCTGGGTCAGGGCACATATGGGAGGAAACTGATCAATGTTTCTCTCTCTCTTTCTCTCTCTCTCTTCACCCCTTCCTCTCTCTCTACAATCAATAAACATATCCTTGAGTGAGGATTAAAATATTTTTAGAAAAACAATAACCTTAACTTCTGGTCAAGATGGAGGCATAGGTAAACACGCCTCACCCCCCTAGCACAACTAAAGCAAAAATTACAGCTAGCCTACAAAACAAATATCACCCAGAACTGACAGAAAATTGAGCTGTATGGAAGTCTGACAACCAGGAATTTAAAGAAGGCACATTCATCCAGTTAGGCAGGAGGGGCGGAGATGCGGGGATGCAGAGTGACACAGAGAGGCAGAAGAGGCAGTCCCAAATCCACCTGTGGTGGATAAAAACTGGGTGGGATACTTCAGGAGCAAGGGATCCCAGCCCCAGACCAGACCATCCAGCCCAGGGTTCCAGTGCTAGGATGATAAATCTCCATAACTTCTGGGTGGAAAAACCAGTGGGGGTTGTTGTGGCAGAAGAAACTGCGGGATTCTCAAGAGATTCCTCTTAAATTGACCACAATGGACTTAGAACTTATGCGGACTCACTCCCTCTTTGATTCAGCTGGAAGAGTACCAGTGGCATACAGGAAAAAAACTGAAGAGACTGGCAACAGGGTGAGTGCCGGGAGGCAGTTTCCTCCTGGGCAAAACTCGAGGCCAGGCAGCAGCACGGTCTCCTCTCCAAGCCCTCCCCCACACAGAGCCACAGAGTGGTGACACAGGTTGCCCTGCCCTGGCAATTACTTGAGGCTCTGCCCCACACAATTTACAGGTGCCTTTTCTACAACAGGCCATGCTACTAAGACAGGGAGTCAAAGCAGTTCTACATAATACATAGAAACCATCACAGGGAGGCTGCAAAAATGAGGAGACAAATAAATATGGTCCAAATGAAAGAACAGAACAAAACTACAGAAGAAGAACTAAACAAAATGGAGATAAGAAACCTATCAGGTGCAGAGTTCAAAACACTGGTTATCAGGATGCTCCAGAAACTCACTAGGTACTTCAACAGCATGAAAAAGATGCAGGAAGAAATGAAGGTTACATTAAGTGAAATAAAGAAAAATATACAGGGAACCAACAGTGGAGGGGATGAAGCTGAGACTCAAATCAGTGATTTGGGACAAAAGGAAGAAAAAAGCATTCAATCAGAAAAGCAAGAAGAAAAAAGAATTTAAAAAAAAATGAGGACAGCCTCTAGGACATCTTCAAACATCTTCAAACATACCAACATCTGAATCATAGGGGTGCCAGAAGGAGAAGAGGAAGAGAAAGAAAACTTATTTGAAGAAATAATGAAAGAAAACTTCCCTAATTTGTTGGTGAAGGAGATAGACATACAAGTCCAGGAAACACAGAAAGTCCCAAACAAGATGCACCCACACAGAACCACATCAAAACACATCATAATTAAAATGCCAAAGATTAAGATAAAGAGAATCTTAAAAGCAGCAAGAGAAAAGCAGTTAGTTACCTACAAAGGAGTTCTCATAAGACTGTCAGCTGATTTCTCAAAAGAAACTTTGCAGGCTAGAAGGGGCTGGCAAGAAGTACTCAAAGTCATGAAAAGCAAGGACATACAACCTAGATTACTCTATCCAGCAAAGCCATCATTTAGACTAGAAGGGCAGATAAAGTGCTTCCCAGACAAGGTAAAACTAAAGGAGTTCAGCCTCACCAACCCACTATTACATGAAATGCTAATGGGAATTATATAAGAAAAAGAAGATCAAAACTAGGAACATTAAAATGGCAATAAATTCACAACTATTAACAACTGAATCTAAAAAACGAACTAAGCAAACAAGCAGAACAGGAACAGAATCATAGATATGAGATCATTTGGAGGGTTATCAGTTGAGAGGGGGAAGGGAGAGAATGAGGGAAAATGTGCAGGGATTAAGAAGTACAAATTGGTAGGTACAATATAGACAGGGGGGGTGTTAAGAATAGTATAGGAAATGGAGAAGCAAAAGAACTTATATGCATGACCCACGGGCATGAACTAAGAGGGGGATTGCTGGAGGGAATGAGGGTACTGGGTGGAAGGGGGACAAAGAGGGAAAATTAGGACAACTGTAATAGCATAATCAATAAAATATATTAAAACAAAACAAAACAAAACAGTAACCTTGAGGGGAGGTGTAGGTCAGGGTTCAGAAAAACAAGGTAAGTCATGAGTTCCTAACGGTTCAAGCCAAGCGAGTGGCCTATGGTGTTCATTAGACTCTTCCCTCCACCTTTGTGTATGTTTGAAATTTTCCATAATACAGAGTAAACATAAAATTAAAAATACAAAGGTCTGTCCAGAAAGTATCCAGCCACAGACTATGAAAAATAGACATTTATTGAAGAATAACAAGGTACAAGAAACATTGTACACAGGAAAATGATGCCTCAGTCTCCTTTGAAGTAGGTACCTTGGGACCTCACACAGTTCTCCCAGCAGCTCTTCCACTGTTCAAAACTCTCTGCATAATTCTTTGTTGGAACCGCCATCTGCTGCCCATCGTATTATCATGAATTTCATCAATGGCCTGAAATCTCTTCCCTTTCAAAGGTGATTTTAGTTTTAGGAAAAGCCAGAAGTCGCAGGGTACCAAATCTAGGTTGTAGGGCGGTTGGGCCACCTGGGTGATTGATGTTTTGCCAAAAAACTGCACAAGATGTGATGCATGAGCGGGTGTATTATTGTGATAAAGCTGCCAATCACCAGTTGCCCAGAGCTGTGACCATTTTCATCCTGTTGCATCTCTCAACCAACGAAGAACACTGAGGTATGTAGTGCTCCTTATTAATTGTTTAGCCTGGAGGGGTGTACTCGTGACAGACAACACTTTCCCAAACAAAAAACACAGTTAACATGGTCTTGATCTTGCTGCAACCTTGTTGTGCCTTCTTTAGGCATGGAGAACCAAACGACTTCCACTGGGACGACTGGGCCTTTGTTTCTGGATCATAGCCGTAGCCCCACAATTCATCTCCAGTTAGGACCTTCTTGAGGGATGTTCAAGCTTAGTGCAAAATTTGAAGCAGTTTTGTTGTTCTACTCACTCAGTTATTTTGAATGCGATGGCTCACTCAATGGCATCTATCACTCCCACTGACTAGTACAGTGAAGTCGTCATTGTTCACACATGTGCATTCCAGTCCACTCTCCTTGGCCGCCAGGTTACATTGATGTCGTGCAAACTGTTCTCATATTAACAATGGCTGGACTTTTTCTGGACAAGCCTTGTAAGAGTAAACGGCACACCCACGTTCACAGCAGCAATATTCACAACAGCCAAAAGGTGTCAGTAACCCACGTATCCACCGATGGATGAATGAATAACTGCTGTATCTCCAGGCAATGATTATCCAACGTTGAAAGGAATGTAGCACTGACACACGCTACAATATGGATGAACCTTGAGGACAATAAGCTAAAGGAGATAAACCAGTCACAAAAGCCAAATACCATATGGTTCCACTCATAGCAGTTACCTGAGCAGCCAACTGAGAGACAAAATAGGATGATGGCTGTCAAGCCTAGGTAGGGAATGCAGAGTTAGTGTTTAACAGGGACAGAATTTCAGTTTGCAAAGACGAGAAGTTCTGTGGATGGATGGTGGTGATGGCTGCACAGCATTATGAATGTATTTAATACCACTGAACTGTACATTTAAAAATAGTTAAGATGGTAAATTTTATGATATTTGTATTTTACCATAATTAAAAAATTTTTTTTAAATAAATGAATGTTCCTCATTGGCAGTGGCTCTCCTCCAGGTGGCGACTCAGGACCCAGGAGCCGTTGTTCTTCCCTGGCTTCCAGGGCTGCCACGTGTGTCTAGGGGAGCCAAGAACCCAGAGGGAAAGGTCATTTCCTCTTGTGGAGCACAGGGCCACCTCAACCACAGGGAGGCTGGGAGACGGCACCCGGCATGTGCAAGGGAGAAGAGGACTGGGTTGGTGGGCCGAGAGCCAGCCCTGCACGGTCATGCTGGACCCAGCAACCAGCAGGATGGAGAGGAAACAGAACTATGTTTTGCTTTAAGTTTCTTTGTTGTTCCAGGTACATTCCCGGCCATTTTCAAAATAGGGAGAAAGTGATGAACCTGCACAAGTCAAAAGAGTGGTCCCACGTGACCCCGGTGCCTGTGAAGAAGGTGTGACATTTCCCTGCACAGTTCACAGATGTGGGGTTATGAGCAAAATGTAACAAGAGCAAAGGAACCGTGCCTGGAATGGGCCCAGTGTTTGAGCACAGCATTGTTTCCTGGGGCCGCTGCAGCAAACTGGCAGAAAGTGGGTTAGAACTGGACTTCAGGCAGGGTCATGCTCCCTCCTGGGACTCTAAAGGAGTGCCCTTCCTGCCTATTCCAGCTCCTGGGGGCTCCAGGTGCCCCCTGGTTTGTGGTCGCATCCCTCCAATCTGCCTCTCCTTGCATGTCTCTGAATCCTCACATGGTCGTCTTGGAAGGACACCTGTCATTACTCCAGTACGACCTCATCTTAACAAAATACATCTGCGAAGACCTTATTTTCAGATAAGGTCACGTCTGAGGTTCCGGATGGAAGTGAATTTTGGGGACACTGCTCACCCTCAGCCAGTCCCCCATGATAAGTGCTGTGCTCTCACCAGCCCCAAAGGGGGTGTTGTTATCCATTCACCATGGGTGGCGGGAACTGAGGCCCAAGTAGCCAAGCTGAGACTCTAACACCAACACTATCCTCTTCCCCCAATCCAGGGTCACAAGGTTGGGGGTGGGGGCTCAGGGGAAGAGGGGGTGGGGCCCAGAGAGGCCAAGGTGAGACGGAAGAGAGAAACATCCTCTTGCCTCCCTGATGCCCTTTTGACCTCCCAGATGCCTGGGTGGCATCCCAAGGTTCAGGAAGTGGTCAAGTCCGAGCAGCTTCAGTCTCTTCTTTGAGATACCGAAGCCAGGGAGGGCTCTATTAACTCCTCTGAATAAATTGTTCACTGGGGCTTTGGGGCAGGAGGGACCGAGTCTCCTTGGTAACAACTGCAGAAAAACCCAGGTCTGCCCCCAGACTAACCCCACTGCTTCCCCAGGACAGCGCCATGGGGTTGAGGGCTTGGAGTCTGCTGGTCAGTGTAACATAAATGCAGGTGACTGTAAACAGAACACAAATATTTATTTAAACTGAAGTTGCAGACAAATTCTCCAAAAATGGTGCACATGGCCACCAAGCACCCCGCCCCCCGCCACCCAAGATGCTCAACATCACTGCTACTGGGGAAACAAAGATCAAAGCCACAAGGAGACGCCGCTGCACCTGCACCAGGACAGCTATGATCAAAAACCAGACAACAGCAAGTGTTGACGAGCATGTGGAGAAACTGGAACCCATCCGCACTGCTGATAGGAATGCGAAATGGGGCAGCCAACAAACAGTGTGGGGGGGCCTCAAAGAGTTGAAGCTGGAATCGCCGTACGGCCCAGCAATCCCACACCTCAGTGGACAGCCGAGAGAACTGGAAACACGTGTCCACGCAAAAATTTATACACGAATGTTCCCAGCAG